>JAHWFP010085204.1:0-38080 GCA_023313725.1 Lithobius niger | reverse complement strand
AAGATGGAAACGACGACGAAAACCATCAAGATGGCAACAATCAACAATCATACAGACCTGCGAGCGGCAGCTACAGCTGGCAACTAACAAAGTCCAGACCTGGGCGATCAGTAATGGTTTCCGGTTTTCTCCGGACCACTTGAACCAGATGTTGACGCAGGCGAAAAGCCTCCCTCACATCTAAAGTAGCACCTACTCCTGAAGTAACTACTCTTATCATAGTACAGAAGTAAAAGTGGAGAGATCATTGCAAATGTATTAAAGAAGTAGGTACTTCTGTAGTAAGGGATTCTACTCCTTAAGTAAATAAGTTTGTAAAGAAAATTGGAACGAACAGTTAATCCTAAGCGTTAACATTGCCTTGTGTTGTATATCGCCAAAAGGTCAACACAGAGGAAACGTGGCAAGAATGTGTCCGAAAAAGAGAGATGTTTGTTGATAGAAATAATGAAAAATCTTTCTCTCAATCTAGACACACGCTAGAGTCACATCAAGTTAGGCAACAAATATCACATCAGTTCAATTGTCGATGCCATAGCGTAAGTGTCTTATACCCTGAAGCAGAGTTAGGCACATTTCAGGTACAGAAGGGAGCAAAAGGTTTCGTCTGTTAACAATAATTAAAAACAAAAATTAAGTAATATTGGTATTGTTTTGTTCAATTCAATGCAAAGGAATATAACAATGCCGCACATTTTAATTGTTTTATTTGATCATTGTTAGCAGACCAAACTTTTTGCTCCTCTCAGTACTTGGGGGAAAATCATAATGTGGTACAAAAGCTTAAATTGTGGTAAATTAGAAACCAATGACTCACCTGACAAAAATTATCTTGTATAGGAATGTCGGCTAAGCGGCTTTCAATGCGAAATTTGACCCTCAATATAACGTTGCAAATGTGTTTCTAGTTACTAGTTTCTACTTCTAGTCCGCTCATCCACATGTTAATTCCCATGGGGACAATATTCACCGATGCCGAGATAACGGGAAGGCTTCCAGCTATGAAATTTAACGAATGGCTGCAGTATGAAACGAACTGCATACCTTTTCTGGTTTACAGCCTAGGGATGTAATGGGAATGGCGTGGGAGGGCACGTAAGTACGAAAGTATCATTGTTATAACCATTGTTAGTATTGTCGGCATCGTCTCTAATTGGACGTTCGGACAATGACAACGTGTATATTGATGCTTATCTAGACGTTCGCTAGTGTGTCGTCACAAATCTAAGCAACGTTGCCAAAGAAATTGTGTCTAAGTCCAATTCATGAAAAACAAACAAAATGTCAAAATAAAGCCAAAAACTGGTAAAGAGGCCACCAAGTTGAGAATGGCTAGGCCTCACAAAGGAGTGATATAAACTAAATGAAAAAGTAGATAAAAACAAATAAAAACAAAACCAAAAACTGATAAAGAGGGGACTTAGTTGTGAATGGTACGGCCTCTCAAAGGAGTGATATCAAATTAAAATATTAGAAAAATTACCACTCAAGCTATTGTTGACGTGGAACATTATTACACATCTGCAAACTAGTTGAGTTGAGTCTAATACGGAATTTAAAAAAAAGAATTGATATCATATCAAAAACCAAAACTGGTAAAATGGACCACCAAGTTCCGAATGGTTCAGCCCTTCAAAGGAGTGATATCAACACACCAAAACATTCACCAAGTTAATCGCACCGACGGTAAATGAAAACTTGAACATTGCTACCGAAAGTAGGGTAGCAATGTTCTAGTTTTCATTTAACGACTAAAGTATTATTCGGTCCGATTAACTTGGCGAATGTTTTGGTGTGTTGATATCACTCCTTTGAAGGGCCGAACCATTAGGAACTTGGTGGTCCCTTTTACCAGTTTTGGTTTTTGATATGAATTCAACATCTCTGTAGAAATCATGATTCCAGCCTTGCGTGCACTGTATATGCGTGCGATGGTTTAACAATACAGCATCAGCTTCGACAATATTGTCGATGTATTCAATGTATCCATGAACGGCGCACAATTTGAACCTACTACATAGCAGGAGTAAATTTTGGGGATTTCCGTCCATTTATACTTCTGTAGTAGGCCTTACTCTCCGATGGTGCACGCCAGCCTAAGTGTTCTGAAACTACTACTGAAGTTCGTATTGCACTAGGCCTATACAGGGTGAGTCAAAAGTATCGACCCAGTGGATTTGAGGGCTGCATGATTTGGTTTAGCCATCAAACAACCATCCATCGTTGGTCACCACGTAGGCGGCCACGTGTTGAGACCATCAAGGGGTGCCCCCGAACCTGCCCCCCCTTAAATAAATTTTCTGCTTCCGGTTACTTTAGAAATACGGTATTGGTATTGGTCCCAATTTGAGATAGGTGCGGGCAGTCAATTAATGGTGAATGCAGAAAACGGCGTTTAAATCGGTCCACAATTGCACGAGCTATGACCAAAACACATTAGTACAAATGTTGGCTTTATTGCATAAAATCGTATCATGAGCAGTTGTGGAATTGGTTGATTGCATGATATAATGACGGTAAGTAACAGCAACCTTAACGAAATTGATAAGGGTTCGGCTGGCACATATTTGTGCACATGTCTGTAGCACACTGGCATTCGACCTAAAGGAACTGGAAGTGGACATTTTATTTTAAGGTGGGGGCATCCTTGCTTGATCTCAATACTTATGCCGTAAGTGTCCACAAAAGGACTTCTTTCTTGATCACTGGTTCCCGGGAAGAGAGGTGCCACTCACTAGTTGACGTAGACAGCATGTTTATTTGGGGGGGGGGGGGGAGATGAGGATGTGCTGTTTATTTGGCAGACAGCACATTTGTTGAAACATGTGCTCTAATCTCAACATGCAGTTCGAGGTCGAACACCAGTTTGTTACATGTGCTTCAAACCTGTGCTAGCCGAAATATCACATGCAATAAACCAATTCACATAACTGCTCAGGATGTTATTTTATGCAACAAAGCCAACATTTGTGCTAATGTGTTTTGGTCATAGCTCGTGTTGTTGTGGACCTATTTACACGCTGTTTTCTGCATTCACCATGAATTGACCTCCCGCACATTTCTCAAATTGGGACCAAAGCACTCTATTCCAAAAGGAACCGGAAGTGGAAAATTTATTTAAGGGGGGGGCAGGGTGGGTGGAGGGAGGGTCGGATCTCAAAACGTGGCCCCCTACATGGTGACCAATGATCGATGGTTTTCTGGTGGCTAAACCAAATCATGCGGCTGCCAAATCAACCGGGTCGATACTTTTGACTCGCCCTGTATAATAAAGCGCAAAAAAGTTTTATTACCATGACTGCGGAGTGCAGAAGACGAATGCTCTCATTAGGCAATCTCCATTGTATTTTGTAGCCAATAGGAAAGGGGCCATCTTAGTCTGATAATCCCTCCAATGGTCTTCCAAGTAAGCATAATTGATTTGTCCCTTTGCAAAAAATGATAATCTAGGAAGTCGCACAAACCCGAAATCGCATACTGCATGATTAAAAGGGTTCTGCCAGTTTCTCACGAGGGGAAAAAATAAGAAAATGAATGCCTTTCCAACCTTACACAAATCGGAACTAAGGTTGCCAAACTAAGCCATACAGGAAAACCAACCGTGAGGAATGTACCTCTAATTACTTAGAATAAACCTGGTGTAGATGCCCGCCTAATGAACATTTCTGTCCTAAAGTAACTAATTAGATGCTTGTTTATTACATGCCAGGTGTAGACAGCTATTGTATTACATCTTCTTAATGAACATAACAAGAACAGAAAACGATTAGATAAAAACACAACCTGCGATAGTAACCGTGTAGTGGAAAACTGGTTCAAAATTATTAAGAAAGATGTCCTATGTAACAAATACTTTCAGAATGTAGACAATTAGTGTGGAACTTACAGACTTGAACCGCTGCACTGTGTTAAATGCTAAATTAGATTGTTAAAAACAATGTTAAATTAAATAAAACAATTAGAAAGTTTAGATGTAGTCACTGAAATATGGTGCAAAACAAAGAAACGCACTGCTTCCTACTATTACCAATCACCACAGAAATTACTGAATATGAAAGAAGATACAGATGTGGACAGTGATGAAGAAGATACGTTGGTGAGTGATTCAAGTGTAGGTGAACCTTCACTGACCTGGTGTTCATCTGCTGATTGTTTTACAGTAGCAATCAAACCATTAGATAAAATGCACAGAAATGCCAACGCAAGCAAACCAATTGATGAGAAAGATTTCTAACTGTAGACCTTACTGAAACGATTCATTCTCCATGGTACAACATTCAAATACCTTATCTTGAAACTGGCACGGAAAAAGTGTCAACATTTCGAAAAATACCAATTGGCCATGAAGAGCTCATGACCCTCCAACCTGATAACTGGCTGCATGACAATGTCATTAATGCGTTTTTATATTTGTGCATCAATTGCTCATGAACGGCTTCCTTACACAGAAGTTCTTCGTGTTGATTCCCTTTTAAGGTGCCACAATGGACCACTAAGATTTGTCACATTCTTACAATTTGTGGATGATCCTGGAAAACACCATAGGCAAAAACCAGTATTCATTGCTAATAATAATTTTAAAATGGCAAATAGTTATATCTTGATTCATGAAAGTATATTGACAAACCATTTATAAGTGACTACATCAAGTTTCTACACACCACACATATGATTTAGAAGAAGGAACCAATACTTTAGGGAGATTTGACAGTATATGCACCGAACGACACACCAAGCCAACCAATGGTTATGGTTGTGGTGCATTTGGGTGCTATTTTGCACATAAATACTATACTTTGCTGTGGTGTAAATTGACCAATGAATAATGTGCCTCCCGGAACTGGCTTAAAGTCATTCTTCAAAATTCTTGCCATCAACATAACACCCATGCATCACTCACTGAAGCCACTAACTTAAGCCTCAATTCTAAATCACCATAATCTAAAAGAGTCAAACAATTCAAACTTTTTAGGAATTGTCCGGATCTTAACTAAACCACACTGGAGTGCTCTACTACAATAATTAATGGTTTGTTTTTTAAAGATTACAAGCAATGTTTGTCTGGACTTGAATGTGTACGATCGTAAGATGATGAAATGGAACTCTGTGATAGACAACGTGCTAGATAGTACCATACCCATTGCCTTTACTGTCTTACAGCTAGTAAAAGGAAATAGACCTGTAAATGAGAAGTACTAACATACTATGAAATACTAAATGTAAACAAAATTTTAGCCAGAGCAATTAGAAATTTCGTGATCATCAAATAATTGAACCGTGGCATAGGTGTTGCAGCTTTTGTGCCTTTTTCTCACGGGCTTTATTCCGGAATGCGTCTTCATTCTTTGTTCTCCAGCTGTCTTTTAGTTACTTTGGTTAGCCTTTTACGGTTAGTTATATATTTTTATTTGCGTCGTTTCTTTTATGGGTATTGATTTTATTTTAATGTATTGCTTTTGTTTAATGTTCATCATACGAGGACTTTTCCGTATTGCTTTTATAAACAAAAATGCATTATGCAATTCACGTACGCTTTATGAACTTGTGTGCAACCATGCGAAATAAAGAAGTACGTCAGACTTAAGGAGCTGTATTGAATTGTGATCCAACTTTGTGATGGCCAGTTTCTAAAATTTCTTCGAACAGTTCCAATCGTAGGCTAGGTACTGAACTAATCAACAACCGTATCAATTTGCTTAACCAAGCTGCCACAACTACTTTACCTATTTGGGTTAGGCTCATATCTGATCATGATTTACGAAGAATTTTTATCACAATTATTCTACTCCAACGGCAAAATTGCGAAAATAAAATATTACGTGGTTGGCAGATGGCGGGGGAAGGAGGCATAAGGGGGGGGGGGGGGTTGAGGCTTAATGGCACGTCGACAGCTTGGTCATTAGTGCCAACCTCAGTCACAGTGCAGTGGTCCGGGTTGCCACTGCACCACACATTAGAGATATTATTCAAACCCCTAATCTAAATCTTGTCATACAACTGTACCTTCTGCTAAAATTGAAAAACACCGGACAGGAGGACAGACTTATCGCCCAATTGACGCGCAATGTCATGCGGAAGATGGAAACGACGACGAACACCATCAAGATGGCGACAATCAACAAGGAAGTGCCGGACTGTAAGTGGCCGTCGACACCAATAACATTCAGGAGGGTCAACCCCCTGCAAAACGAAACAGTGAGTAAGTCGGGTGTGACCAATGCGCAAACGAGCCAACAATACCTCCTCACGGCGACACGCCGAGTGCCACTCCTCGACAGTGCCTTTAATAGCTCATAATTTATTACCGTCCTGTCTGTCCCACAAGGTTTGCCAAAAAGCGTGCACCCTCAGACGCAGAGTTGGAAAGGCGTCTGAGCGAACAAGGCCGAGATCCCTACCGAGAGGGCAGAAAGGGCCCCTTTCGCAGCAGAATCAGCGTGCTCATTTCCACCTATCCCAACATGGCCCGGGATCCAGCAGAAAAGCACGGGTTTCTGCTGGCCAGGCACGCGGGAAAGCAAAGCTTGGACACGTTGTGTCAAGGGGTTCCGTGGATTGTAATTCGCCAAGGACTCCAGGGCACTCATGAAATCACTAAGGATAATGAAGTGCGTGCCCTGAAGGTCAAGGATCCATTCCACCGCCAAACCAAGAGCCAAAAGCTCTGCAGAAAACACAGAATAGCCGGATGGAAGGTGATGGGCAACAGTTACTCCCTACACACACAACCAAATGCCACGCCAACGTCTGACTTCGACTCATCAGTGAACAGCCGCTGATATCCGGCGTACTGAGGACACAGCCGCCGGCACTCGGTAAGTACCTTGCTGGCAGAGTGGAACCCTTCGGGAGGGACGCCAGAGCGAAAATGAAACTGCCACTTGGGACAAGCCAACTTACCCACCCTGCATCTACCGTCTCGCAAGTCTGGCCCAAAAACCACGGACCAAGCAGGACTGGATTGCACAGCACGCAAACACACAGCATACTAAATGGCAAGCTGTCGCTGACGAATGGCCAAAGGTGGCTCCAAGGCCTCATTATAGAGGCTGACCATTGGAGAAGTTCGAAATACCCCAGTCGCCACACGCAGGCCACTGTGATGCACAGTGTCCAACATCTGGAAAGTCGAGTCACTAGCCGAACCATTGACCATGCACGCATAATCAAGTTTGCTGCGGACAAAGGCGCAACATGGCAGTACGATCGTCACCCCATGAAGTACCCAACAGGTCCCGCAAGATGTTAAGCGCCCGCAAAGCCTTGTCTTTAAGTTGACGCATGTGTGGAAGCCAAGATAAACTTGTAATCGAACACCAGACACAGGAAACGTGCTTGTAGGACAACAGGAATTTGTGCCTGTCCCAAGTACAGGCAAGGATCTGGGTGCAGTGTTCGTTGGCGGCAAAAGTGGACACACACAGTCTTGTCTGGAGAAAACCGGAAACCATTATTAACCGCCAGCTGTAGCTGCCCGAAAGCGCAGGCCGAAGGCACGACAAACAATAACTGGGGAACAGCAGCTTGCTGAGCAATGGGGTTGATCCCTATAGCAAACAGGATGACACTAAGAACACCTCCTTGAGGCACACCATTGTCCAAGACAAACGGGCGGGAAAGAGTCGCCCCGACACGAACGCGAAAAGAACGGCCTGAGAGGTAAGCGGAAAGCAACAGTGGCATCTGCCCCCTCAAGCCACAGACTTTTCCTGGTGACTTCCGGTAACGGGAGGATTCAGTCTATTCGACTCTACAAATTTTCACAATTATTCGCAAAATAACGACAAAACTGGACCTGAAACTTTGCAGGTATGGAACTAAACACTCAGTGTATGGAATAATGAAGAGTTATTGAGTGGATGACATAAACTTTGGAAAATATAAACGGTAGTAGGTGAGTGGACGTTTAGATTGCGTTGAAGGGGTGGCAGCCATTGTGCGCGGGCAAGAAATTGTGCGAGAGGAAACCTCGTTTGTGCGAAGTCGTGTTGTGCCTACGACCAAATAAAAGCATGAAAGTGTTATCAATAAGGGAGACCTCGTTTATAACATTTCATTAAATAACCATTCAGGTGAATATGTTTAATACACAACGAGGACGTTAAGTACACTTGCAGAAAAGTGAATCTTGTGAACGAGGTGATTGTTATACAGCGGGTGCCGGTGTTTTGCAGTGTAGCCAAAAAAAAAAAAAAAATGTCAGAGTGTGGACTATGCAAACAGAAAGTGTCGGAGAAAAAGGGGCTGCCGCACTGTGCAGAGTGTCACGACCATTTTCATTATGAGTGCGCAAAAATAAGCAAGGAGACATGGCAAAAAAAACGAGATAAAGGTAAAAAAAATTGGAAGTGTCCAAACTGTGAAACGGGGGGAAGTGAAGACGAATATGAAGAAGAAATAAGAGAAGCAAACAAGGAATTGAAAATTAAAGACATTTTAATAAACATGGAAAAGAGATTACATGAAGATGTTTTACAGGTAAAGCGTGAAGTTAAAGAAGACATGTCAACAATTCGTCAAGAATTAAAAAATGTGATCGACTCCATTACCTTTATGGAAAAAAAGTACGAAGAAATAAAAAATGAAAATCTTGAAACCAAACACAAAGTTGAGGAATTAGAAAAAAAAATAACGTTACTTGAACAAGGGGAGAAAAAAACCGAAGAAATTGAACGTGAACTGAAGCGATTAAGCATCATGCAAAACGAAGCAGAGCAATATTCAAGAAATAAAAATGTAGAACTGTTTGGAGTTGAAGAAACTGTAAATGAAGAACTTCCAACCATAATTACACAACTAGCAGAAAAGTTGAAAATCGGTTTTGATGAAAAACAAATTGAAAAGATGCATCGACTGCCAAAGAAAAATCAAACCAAGTCGTCTTCTATTGTAATACAATTTAAGGAAAGGAAAGTGCGTGACGAATGGATAAGTAAACGAAAACAAACAATTACTAATGACCAAATACTGGATACAACAACGAGCATTTAACCCCATGCAACAAAGCGTTGCTATGGCAAACAAAACAATATGCTAAAAGTAACCGCTTCAAGTTCGTTTGGGTGAAAAATGGAAAAATCTTCATGAGAAAAAATGAAAATGAACAACAGACAAGAATTGTAAGAAGTGAAGATGATCTTGTTTAATTCATTTTCTAATGGTAAAAAGGTATAAACTTTACAGGAATAATGGAGGACGAAAATGAAATTTTGGAAAATTTTGTAGAATTTAAAACATTTTTTAAACAAAAAAAACAACTTCACGAACAACTGAAAGTATTACATGTAAACTTACGAAGTGTGAGAAAAAACTGGCTATTATTAAATTTGGCAGTTGAAAATATGGAAATCAAATGGGATACAATATTGTTAACGGAAATAGGAATTAAAAAAGAAGAAACGGATTTATACAAATTACAAAATTACACCATAATTTGGATAACAAGAAAGGAAACAAGTAGAGGTGGGGGAATTGCCATTTTGATGAGAGAAGAGTTAAAAGTAACATCTATAAATGCAATTAAAATCTCTGAAAACGATGCTGCAATAATTGAACATAAAATGGGTGAGGATATCCTTAATATTATGGTAGTTTACAGGCAACCGCTCACAGATGTAAAGGTATTTTTAAAAGATTTGGAAAGTATATTAAGGACGTTTGAAAAAATTAACAATGCAGTATTGATTGGTGACATAAACATCGACATTCTAGAAAGAGCAGAAAATAACAATAGGAAAAAAGAAAATGCTATAAAGGATAAATACGAAAATATCTTGGCAAAATTTGGCTATGTAATGAAAATAAACTCGATTACCAGGGAGGAAATCAGAGGGGACAAAATAACAAGAAGCTGTATCGATCATGTTTTCATAAAATCAAAAGTAAAAGAAAGCAAAGGTTTTGTAATAAAAGAAAAATTAGCAGACCATTATGCAGTAGGTTTTTTTATGGAGATAGGCCAAAATCAGAATACTAATAAAGAAAAGAAAATGGAATGTTTTGTTAGAGATGACAAAAAAAATAGTCAAAGAACTGAAAGCAATAAAGTGGGATTATCTGGAAGATTTCTCTAATTCCAATGCAATGTATGAAGAAATTGAAACGAAAATTCGTAATATTTATCTTAAAAACACACACAAAAAGAATAGGAATAAGACAAAGAATGAAAGGGGAACTGGTGGAAAGAAAGAATGGATTAATGAAAAAAATAGAGATATTAATAAGAAAAATAAATTATGGAAAAAAATTAGGAAGTTTAGAAATAAAGTCAAAAGTCAAATGGAAAGGGATCTAATAACTGAATATAACAGACTAAAAAATAAAATTAGAATGGACATTGGAAAAAATAAGCAGGAATACTTAAAACAGCATATAAGTAAAAACAAAAATATGTGGGAATCCATCAACAAACTAACTGGGAAAAAAAAATGGGAATTGATGAAAGTATTTTATCAAACTTCAAAATGAAAGATAAACAAGCCCTTAGAAATGAATTTAACCACTGTTTTGTTGAGCAAGTTGATAGGTTAAACTGGAAATACAAAAGGAAAGTATGCAAGAATAAAATCAACACTAATGAAAATAAAAAGAGAAAAAAATACACAAACATTAATGAAGCAAAAGTGAAAGATTTTATTACCATTCTAGAAAAAAGTAAAGACTCAAATGCAGTGGGTAGAGATGAATTAAATATGATTAACTTTAAAAAAGTAAAGAAAAATTCTGCAGTATTTCTAACAAAATTAACAAATAAAATTATCGAAACAGAAATTTGGCCTAAAAAATTAAAAATACAAGTGATTAGGCCTATTTATAAGAAAGGTAAAAAAAATGACATGGAAAACTACAGGCCAATTTCTATTTTACCAACTATAAATAAACTTGTTGAAAAATTTTTTGAACAACAACTGCAACACTTTTTAACAAAATGGAACATTGTCAGTAAAGAACAGTACGGGTTCCAAAAGGGCAAAGGTACAATTGAAGCATTAAAAGATATCAATGAAAAAGTAGCGGAAGCACTAAATTTTGGAAAATGTGTTGGAGCCACTTTTATAGACTTACAAAAAGCTTTCGACACAGTAAATAGAGAGCGTCTGAAAGATAAATTGAAAAAATATGGACTAGATAATAAATTTTGCAACATATTGAAAAGTTACTTAGAAGAGAGGCTATGTTGTGTCAAAATTGAAAATGAGTACAGCAATTACATTGAAAGCAAAAATGGAATTCCACAGGGAGCTGTCCTCGGGCCGATTTTGTTCTTAATGTATATAAACGATATTAATGAAGAAAGAAAGTTAACTCTTCTGTTATTTGCAGATGACATTTTATTACTTACGTTTGGGGAAACTAAAAGTGAAATACAAAACAATATGCAAAAAGAGGTTGACTATTTGCAAAACTGGTGTAAAAACAATAAACTATACATTAATGAAACAAAAACGAAAATAATGTACATTGGTCCAAAAAAAGAAAGCATTGGAAAAGTATGGCTTCATAATGAAAACTGCATAAAACAAAATTGTAATGAAAAATGTATTCAACTTAAACAAGTAGATAACATAACTTACCTGACAGTGAATGGAAATTTTCACCACATATCGAAACGGTAATAAAAAAACTTCGACAAATCATGCCAAAACTATACGAATTAAAAAAGATTTTGAATATGGAAAATAAAAATGTTGTATATGAATCATGGGTTAAATCACATCTACTTTATGCAATAGAATTATATGGCTTTGCAAAGAAAAAAAGACATAGGCAGACTACAAAAGTTGCAAAACAAAATTGTAAAAATTTTATTTGCCACTAGATTACGCTTTTCATCTGGAGACGTATATAAAAAAATGAAAATTTAAAAAATTGAACAACTGCGAAATTATGTGATAATTGTAAAGAATTTGTACTTAATGAAGAGGAAAAGAGACGAAAAAATTAGTAAGAAACAATATAACACAAAAACAACGTATATTAAGCCAGCAATGGTACAGAATAAATTTGGATGTAAACTGAAACACTATTATGTTCCAGAAATTTTTAAAAATATTAATAAAGAAATGTGGAGAATTGAAAAAATTGGGGAGTTAAAAAAGAAAGTACGGAGCTGGATAATTACAATTTAAAATGTTGAGTAATATATTAAAAGGGAGGGGGAAAAAAAGGCAAATACGAAAAAAAAAAAATGTTCGGTGTTGTTTTGTTTTATTTTTTTCGCATCACTACTCTGTTATAAATACCCATGTTCCTTGTATTATAAATGTATTATATTAGTTATTTAGTTTATGAAAGTAACATTTCTCTTTTCTTAATATTAGGTTTTTCTTACATGTGAAAATTTTCAAGTTATGCTTGAACTAAAAGCCCACTACACACGAGCCAAGGCTTCGTAGTGGTTGATGTGTACACTATGGAAATGTATTTAAAAAAAAAAAAAAAAAAAAAAGTTATAGAGATTACGGAGAATCCCATAACGCCAGGTCGTATCATAAGCCTTCTCCAAGTCAAAGAAAACCTGAACCAGATGGTGACGCAGGCGAAAAGCCTCCCTCACGTCCGATTCAAGGGCAACCAGATTATCGATGGTTGACCGAAACCGTCGAAAGCCGCACTGGGACGCAGATAAGAATCCGCGTGATTCCAGCACCCAGACAAACCTCTCACTGACCATCCGTTCCATAAGTTTACAGACACAGCTAGTCAGAGCGATTGGGCGATAACTGGAAGGAGCAGTAGGGTCTTTGCCCGGTTTCACAATCGGGATGACCACTGCTGTCCTCCACGCTGCCGGAACAGAGCCTTCTGCCCACACATGGTTGAACATCTCCAGCAAGAACTGCTGGAAGGCAAGAGGCAGATGTTTCAACAGCTGATATTGAACATCATCAGGCCCTGGGGCGGAGTCATGCGACTTGGACAAAGCTGAAACAAATTCCTACCTGGTGAACGGTAAATTGTACTTATCTAGCCCGTCGGAGCGAAAGTCTGGAGAGTGAGCCTCTTCTCTACGTTTTATTCTGAGGAAACCAGGATCATAATGGTTATCACTCGAGACCCGCGCAAACGCAGACGCAAGACAGTCAGCGACATCCGGTACAGAAGAGATCACGGTATTCGCCACCTTCAACTGTGATACCGGGGAAGGTATGTTCCTCCGAGATCTGGCGCCCCTTCCTCCACACCTCCTGAGAAGGTGTGGAGCACGTGATCGATGAAATATACGCTAAACTTAAACTAGGTAACAATGTCTGATAGGCTGGGTGTCTACTTGGGTGGTGTCGCAATGGTCACCTAATTGTTCCTACTATGTTTCACTGGCACTTAATGGCTACACTGTATGTGTTTTTAATAACTAAAGTGCTTTTTAACTTTCTGCTTTTTACTACTATGTGAGTACACGTTTTGTCATGTACTTTGTACTATCTTCTCGTCCTCTTGAGTAAGTTCTTGCATGGGAAATAGGGACCGGAAGTGACACAACTTGACGTGATTTTTGAATAAATTTAACAGTTAATTTTATGCAAATGACGTAGATAAAGAAAGGGAATGTCCCATTTAGAAACACAGCTTAGCCAGATTCGACTCGGAGAACTTTGATTCTCCGGTGAGAATCTCCATTTTGTTTGTAGCCTAGTTCTCATCCCGTGGTGTAAAAGATAAGAAGCATAGAAAAAAATTCTCTGTCAAAGTAAGTATGTGTGTTCTTACTTAAATGATGTTTTGTTTTGCTAGCCTAAGTAGCTAACATTTATGTAATCTGAAATGTTTAAAAAATAGCTAACTAGTCTAGCAAAACACCACCTAAGTAACAATGCACTTTACTTGCCAGGAGAAAAGTGTTTCCGTTTTGTACAAACAAAATGCCGAAATATTGTAAGGAAGTAACGCTTTCTTTATTCAGTAGAAAATAAAAATATACAAATCTACATCATATATTGATAATTGTGGACTTCATGGCGAAAATAATGGAATAATAAATATTAAAAAATGTGCAGCCTGCCAACACAAATTTTAATTAGTCCGTAAACCGAAACCAACATCGAATTCAGGTAAGGCATATTGTAAAAGACTTCACAGCTGTCCTGTCCTGATACTATTATTTTAAAATACCCAAGGTATTAGCGTATAAACTAACGAAAAATTTGAACCAGCACAATAGCCTAGTATATTACTTTTCAAACAGAGTAAATCATATGCTCTTTGGCACAAAAAAGTTGTATACATAAAGTAAATGCATCTTGCCAGTCCATTAATATTGGTATTGAAACTGCATTATAAAAATATTTGAAGCTTTTCGTACTGGTTCTCCAAAACTAATCTTTTTTAACAGGACATCCTGCCAAGAGGAAAAGTATCGGGTGTATTGAAGCCGAGCTATCGATTCTCTGCGATCAGCCTGATCTCTGATGCCACTTCCCAAGGGCAAGGAAGCCGGGGACGCTTACCAACACTTTGCATTGTCAACAGCAGAACGCTTTAGGAAAATCCCGTTAAAAAAAACCGAAATGATGCTCATTGTGCATTACGGCACTTATAAACTCTGTATTACCAACAGTATATAAATTACAATAGTTTCACACTTTCGTTACGCTAACAAACCAGATCGCTTTATTAGTGTCGCTGAGGTGGCATAATTTCAAAGTTTGAGTTCCAGAATTAAACTCGCAACATAATCCCCCGGCCGAAAAAAAGATTTTGATGGTCCCATCCATCGAGTTGTTGAAATTGACATGAAGAGAAATATATATCAATTAAAATACTCGACACAAAAAACAATTTAAGCTTGGTACTGAATACGAGTATTACAGGTTATATTGTAAAGGACACCTAATGAACAATAACAATGTTGGTGTCAAATAAATAATCTTTACATAGCTTATTACATTAATTAATATCTTGGAGCACAGGTGCACCAGTTCCACCTAAAAAAAAATTTTAATTAATGTCCAACTACGCTTTTGTGAGAGGTAGAAATTAAATAATATTAAATTGCCGACCATCTTTTTATTTAGTAAAATGTTTAGGTAAGATTTTAAGCATCTCAATACATTAAGGACACCGGACAAACTGTTTTTTTTTATTCATATTTCAACCGTGGTGTTTCCAATTTAAATTTACTACTGAGCCTGAAGTCGTACAGAAAGAGGACAGCGTCTATTGAGACCAATACCTTTAAAAAGCTTTAAAAAAGTGCAGTAAACTGGGACCCTACAGCTGTTGAAGGACAAATGGAACATTCGGTGACTGGACATATAACTTTTTAAAAGAAGAAATGTTGAAAGGCGAAGGGAGTCGTACGAAGCATCTAATGAAGACCAAAATGGACCCGACATATTCACCTCAAACCTCAAATGCTCTAATCAAAGACATTAAAACAATACCCTGCAATGTTATGTTTTGTTGGTGTGGAAGAAGAATTTGAAGAATGAGAGGCATCTATAGTCTATGTATATTCATTTCTTTTAGTGAAGTCGGTAATATACGTCTGTAATGCACGTGTACTGCAGGCAGTGCCTACTACAGGGTGGTGCTAAGGACTGTCGGTCGTTCGCCAACGGGGGTGGGGGTCATGGGCTTTGCATTCCAGTGTAGGGAGGGGGGGGGGATTGAGGCTTAATGGCGCGTCGACAACTTGGTCGACAATACAGAGATGTTATTCAAACCCCTAATCTAAATATTGTCATACATCTGTACCTCCTGCAAAAATTGAAAAACACCAGACAGGAGGACAGACTTATCACCCAATTGACGCGCAATGTCATGCGGAAGATGGAAACGACGACGAACACCATCCAGATGGTGACAATCAACAAGGAAGTGCCGGACCGTAAGTGGCCGTCGACACCAAGAACATTCAGGAGGGTCAACCCCCCGCAAAAGGAAACAGTGAGTAAGTCGAGTGTGACCAACGCGCAAACGGGCCAACACCATCTCCTCACGGCGACTGCGGCGACACGCCGAGTGCCATTCCTCAACAGTGCCTTTAATAGCACGTAACTTATTACCGTCCTGTCTGTCCCACAAGGCTTGCCAAAAAGCGTGTAACCTCAGACGCAGAGTTGGAAAGGCGTCCGAGGGAACAAGGCTGAGATCCCTTCCGAGAGGGCCAGAAAGGGCCCCTTTTGCTGCAGAATCCGCTTGCTCATTTCCACCTATCCCAACATGGCCCGGGATCCAGCAGAAAAGCACGGTTTTTCCGCCGGCCAGGCAAGCGGGGGGGGGGGGGGGATTAAGGCTTAATGGCGCGTCGACAACTTGGTCATTAGCGCCAACCTCAGTCACAGTGCAGTGGTCCGGGTTGCCACTGCACCACACATTACAGAGATGTTATTCAAACCCCTAATCTAAATCAGGCAAGCGGGAAAGCAAAGCTTGGACACGTTGTGTCAAGGGGTTCCGAGGATTGTAATTCGCCAAGGACTCCAGAGCACTCATGGAATCGCTAAAGACAATGAAATGGGTGCCCTGAAGGTCAAGGATCCATTCCAACGCCAAACCAAGAGCCAAAAGCTCTGCAGAAAACACAGAATAGCCTGATGGAAGGCGATGGGCAACCGTTACTCCCTTACACACACAAGCACACGCCACGCCACGCCAACGTCCACCTTCGACCCATCAGCAAAAAACCGCTGATAACCGGCATACTGGGAACACAGACGCCGAAACTCCTGCAATTATCTTGCTGGTAGAGTGGAACCCTTCGGTAGGGACGCCAGAGCGAAAATGAAAATGCCACTTGGGACAAGCCAAGGGGCCACTGGCATCCCCCCAAGCCTCAAGACACAGGGCATTTCAAAAGCTATCTCCTGACAGGAACTGCTGGAGCCTATCGTGGAAATCACCCTTACCCACCCTGCGTCTACCGATACGCAAGTCTGGCCCAAAAACTATGGATCAAGCAGGACTGGATTCCACAGCACGTAAACGCACAGCATACTGAATGGCAAGCTTCCGCCGATGAATAGCCTAAGGAGGCTCCGAGGCCTCAGCATAGAGGCTGACCACTGGTGAAGTTCGAAATGCCCCAGTCGCCACACGCAGGCCACTGTGATGTACAGTGTCCAACATCTGGAGAGTCGAGTCACTAGCCGAACCATACACCATGCACGCATAATCAAGTTTGCTGCGGACAAGGGCTCGGTAGAGGCGCAACATGGCAGTGCGATCGGCACCCCATGAAGAGCGCGACACAGAACCCGCAAGATGTTAAGTGCCCGCAAAGACTTGTCTTCAAGTTGGCGCAAGTGTGGAAGCCAAGATAACCTGGAATCGAACACCAGACCCAGGAAACGTGCCTGTGGGACAACAGGAATTTGTGCCTGTCCCAAGTACAGGCAAGGATCTGGGAGCAGTGTTCGTTGGCGGCAAAAGTGGACGCACACAGTCTTGTCCTGAGAAAACCTGAAACCATTACTGACCGCCCAGGTCTGGACTTTGTTAATCGCCAGCTGTAGCTGCCGCTCACAGGTCTGCATGCGAGCCGCCCGAAAGCGCAGGTAAAGTCATCGACAAATAATGACTGGGGAACAGCAGCTTGCTGAGCAATGGGGTTGATCTCTATAGCAAACAAGAAGACACTAAGAACACCTCCTTGAAGCACACCATTCTCCAAGACAAACGGGCGGGAAAGAGTCGCCCCGACACGATCGCGAAAAGAACGGCCTGAGAGGTAAGCGGAAAGCAACAATGGCATCTGTCCCCTCAAGCCAGTTATAGAGATTACGGAGAATCCCATAACGCCAGGTCGTATCATAGGCCTTCTTCAAGTCAAAGGAAAAGCTGAACCAGATGTTGAGGCAGGCGAAAAGCCTCCCTCACATCCGATTCAAGGGCAACCAGATGATCGAACATTAATACAATATTTAAATTAGTTTGTGGTTTTACATATAATTTGATAAAAGTTTGGAAGGGCAATTTGTAAGAATTTGTTGCAGCTTAAGCCATTGCACCAGTAAAGAAATGCTATTGCAAATCAAGCCCCCCCCCCCCCCGTCCCCATTGCAAATTTTCTTTCAGCAGCCAAACACCTATTTTTTGCCAGTACAAGTGTAACTTATATTTTAAACTAAAACAAGGTCATTGGAAAAATACCGGTGCTTGAAATTGCTACTTTATGTATGATAGGATATTGAATATTTTATAGATTTTGGTTAGTCGTTTCACGGTTACGGACTATTAATATCCAGCATTACCCTATTATAGCTTCGTTGGAGTTTTTCTTACAAATTTCATACTAACATAAGCCAAAGACATTGAAATTGAAAACTAATTTTTTTAAGTGCTGACCAACATTTTCTAAACATAGATATTGCCACTGTATTTAAATTTGACATACAGAGGGGGGGGGGATTGAGGCTTAATGGCGCGTCGACAACGTGGTCATTAGCACCAACCTCAGTCACAGTGCAGTGGTCCGGGTTGCCACTGCACCACACATTACAGAGATGTTATTCAAACCCCAAATCTAAATCAGACAGAGACATACAGAGCTGACATTATTACCATATCTAGATAACTGGCATTGGATAAATTGTTTTGTCACTAATATAAGAAATTGGATATCCTGATAGAGTAAAAAGTAGGAGAAAGTCTTTCACTTGTATAGGTAATGCAACAGATTGTTTTGGTAGATTGAAATAAGATTTTGGTACACTCCAGAAGGAGAAAAGTGTGATTACAGTGGTTGTAATCAGTAAAATATTAGACTCCTACCATTACACTTATGTTGCTAGAAGTTTCAACTAGTACACAGAAATAGCAAGAAGGGGTAACTCCTAAAATACAGTCATAATTTTATCCACATAGTGAATAGGCACTAAAGCAACAAGCAAAGTGGTAGTTCGAGTCCAAGGAATTTTTTTTCCAGTATGGCCAGTACTCAAGCAACACATGCAGATTGAATTTTTCGAGGGGAAAGCAGGTCACGACAAAATTAAATTGTTAGTGGCAATGCAGGTTTGCCAAATTCACTACAGGAAAATGGATCTGATGACTAATTTTGTAATTTCCAATGATACTGACAGTACTTTAAACCAATAAATTACCCTCGTCCAAGATCATAAGACTCATATGACCAAGAGACCACTAGCAAAGAATAAGTAGGACTGAATGGCTTTGCCATGTTATCAGCAAAAAAATCTTAATCCTTTTAAAATGTAAAAACTTTTAATGTTTCTGCCGTTTTCTGAACTGTCATGATTTGTACTACCCAGTGCCAAAAAGAAAGTATAACATCTTAAAACCAAGCCGCGGAACAAAATATATTTGGATGAAACGTGCTTTCAATACTTGAAATAAGAAATGAATTTAATAAAACATGAAAAATTTGTAATCATTGGACAGTGGCTTGTCAAACTTTGTTTTGTCCTACATAATAGATAATAGTCCGCAATGTAGAAAAAACTATGATCCGTTAGTAATGTTGGCCGAAACCAATGTTCTGATTTAATACGTGCCACGATAGGTATCGGTAAAATATTTGCCGATTTCCCACTAACTTGCACCCAGTTAGATTAGGGCCAAATGTCCTGCGTGTAAAGAGCAAATTTTACAAGATCAACTGTACTTTGTGAGGATAACACATTTGCCCTTGTATTTCATGTCCACACCCATGAGAAGGGGGGGGGGGGGTGTTTGAGGCTTAAATGGCGTGTCGGCAGCTAGGTAGTTAGCGCCAACTTCAGTCACAGTACAGTGGTCCGGGTTGTCACTGCACCACACATTACAGAGATATTATTCAAACCCCTATCTAATCTAAATCTTGTCATACATCTGTACCTCCTGCAAAAATTGAAAAACACCGGACAGAAGGACAGACTTATCGCCCAATTGACGCGCAATGTCATGCGGAAGCTGGAAATGACGACGAACACCATCAAGATGGCGACAATCAACAAGGAAGTGCCGGACCGTAAGTGGCCGTCAACACCAATGACATTCAGGAGGGTCAACCCCCCTCAAAAGGAAATGGTGAGTAATTCGGATGTGACCAATGAGCAAACGGGCAAACACCACCCCTTCACAGCGACTGCGGCAACATGCCGAGTGCCATTCCTCGACAGTGCCTTAACTCGCAATTTATTGCCATCCTGTCTGTCCCACAAGGTTTGCCAAAAAGCGTGTAATCTCAGACGTAGAGTTGAAAAGGCATCTGAGGGAACAAGGGGGGGGGGATGAGGCTTAATGGCGCGTCGACAGCTTGGTCATTAGCGCCAACCTCAGTCACAGTGCAGTGGTCCGGGTTGCCACTGCACCACACATTACAGAGATATTATTCAAACCCCTAATCCCCCCCCCCAACCCCTAAGGGAACAAGGCTGAGATCCCTTCCGAGAGGATCAGATAGGGCCCCTTTCGCTGCAGTATCAGCGTGCTCATTCCCAGCTATCCCAACATGACCCGGGATCCAGCAGAAAACAAGAGTCTTCTGGCCATGCAAACGGGAAAGCAGAGCTTGGACGCGTTGTGTCAAGGGGTTCCGAGGATAGTAATTCGCCAAAGACTCCAGGGCACTCATGGAATCACTACTAAAGATGATGAAATGCGTGCCCTGAAGGTCAAGGATCCATTCCACCGCCAAACCGAGAGCCAAAAGCTCTGCAGAAAACAGAATAGCCTGATGGAAGGCGATGGACAACAGTTACTCCCTTACATACACAACCAAATGCCACGCCAACGTCTGACTTCGACCCATCAGTGAACAGCCGCTGATATCCGGCGTACTGACAACACAGATGCCGGACCTCCTGCAAGTACATTGCCGGTAGAGTGAACCTTTTAGGAGGGACGCCATAGAAAAAATGAAAATGCCATTTGGTATAATTTCCCTCCACTCAAAATAATTGCTACTTGATGGATCACTTGTCGAACGCAGATTCTACCTGTGAGATCATTTAACAAGATGTGTCACTCACTCCAACCTAGCCTATACTTAACTAAAGTAGTTTATTGTTAATGGCTGTATGAACATCCTGCTCCTTTATTGTGTTGACCTCAAATCTTAATTGCATTCACCTGGCCTGACGACGCACAGTTTGGCTTTCATTTATTGTTTCTTTATTCTTTTTTTGATCTCAAGTTTCATATCCTAATAAATATTAAGTTGTTTATGCTCTGATTCGATATCTGTTAAGTAATTATGATAAGATTGCATAAGGTATGCAGTTATCTATAATCATATTATAATTTGTATGAATGTTAATTTATGCAAATATACTACTACAACATAAACGAGATCTTTGGATTGATTGGATCACTTAGCCACAATTACTTCTGTGCTGTCAGTTACACAACACGTGAAGAAATGTAAGAACGGTTTTAGAGAACAATATTTCCAAACCTGGAACACGTAGGAATACGACATTGATGTGGCAAAATCTGAAAACAGTGACAACTACCATCAAGGTATTAAAAAGAAGTGCGTGTCTGAAACTTTTCATCTGACTTCAAATTACTCAAATGACTGCATGCACATGGTCCTGGAAGGGGTTGCATTCTTTCCCAAATGATTAATGTCAAGAAATACTTGTTTTCAACATACCATAGCGAAGCGAAAAAATGCACCAAATAAAAGTTGATATGTTGCAGCCACCAGGAAGACGTTTATCCTCATCCATGACTGACCCAGCTTTATTTGGGTGAGCTTGTTAAACCTAATCTTTGCTCTAAAGTCTAACGAAGGAATGTTATTCTATTTAACGGATTTTGTAAAAGACCACCTTTCAATGTTCAAAGAATTGTTTCCAGAAGTACGTGTAAAGCCTACGCAACACACGCTTGTTTATTGCTCAACCACAATTTTACAACATGGGCCAATTGTTTGCTCGTCCTACTAGAAATATGTACTAAAAACCAAACAAGAAGCCCAGATTTTTTCCACCAAAAACAAGCAGAAGTCTGAAGTCCGCATGCCAAAACCACTCGTAGAAGAAAAGTCAAGTATCAAGATTAATTTTTGCATCCAAACAACTATCAGAATCGTTGCCATATCACAACTACTGTGTGGGTGTAATAGATAATAGTCTTGCCACCAGCTTTTGTAAGTCATCAACAATCATCTAATTCGACGACTCGTAGTAAAAAAAACCCTGGCAAGATAACTCGACCCACAGGGAGGGACTACTGGGTTGGTTCAGGCAGATCCACTACTTCAGCCTTGACAATTCAAGACAAGGGTGGAGACTGGCAGCAGCGAAAACATCCAAAATCCAGTGGCTGCAACACAAAGAAATGAAAAACTCGGGACCTACATACAGTTTATACAGCAATGCGAGTTGGTTATTACGCCCTCAGTATCATAATTTTAACAGGAAGGAAGAAAGAAAAAGCTTTTGAGGATGGTTTTGCTGTACATGCCATTCCATTCACTAAAAGTGGAAACAGTGCATTGATACTGAATTAACTAGCTAATTACCCCACCCCAGGAATAACCGAACATGACTGGGGTAGACTAAGCCCACCATACCCCTGCGTGTCGTCAAAATTGACTAAAAGGGAACCCAAGATGAAGGGAACCCAAAATTCCAGGTGAAACAAGTAGGATGCCCAACCATTGAAGATACAGCATACAAGATTTAAAACAAATCGACCAAGAGCCCATGACAAAATAATAATGTTATCAGGTACATTAGATTTGGAAGACTGCATCAAAACCATGGTAACTTTTATTTCGCCTATTTTTATGGGTTAATACTGCGATCTTTTTTAGTTCAGTATAAACTTGAAACTTAGAAGAAAATGTATGTTTAGACTACACAATCTAAATGTGCGATGAATCTCCATGTTTCACTTGCGATGAAACAAGTTATGATTTTGAACAAAATCAAAAAAACATTATATTAATTCTTCTTCCCTTTACGATTTTGGGTCGGGAAGAAAATTAATAAATTATCAAGGTTTTTAGGAACCCGTGGACCTCACACTAGCTTGTCCTCATTCATTGCGTAGGCTACGAAATGTTGGGCTTAAGAGCTAGGACTAATTGTTATTAATCTTCTTGGGGTCTAAATCATTTTAGGATCCCTTCCCCCTAAGATCTTATTAGCTAAAGTATCTTTAGACTACATTTTAGTTTAAGTACTTTACAAAGCTAAAGCTTACCAAGTCATGGTACTACCGCGACTTCTTCATCTTCAGCTAAACCGCTACTCGGCTAAGCGCGTGCCTACTCTAGGAAAGGCATAGCGACCCGCCGATCTGCAGTGGTTTTGGGACCCAGATAGCAAACGTCCGTTTCCTTAAATACAGAAATACAGGGCCTTCACGCGGACGAACAAGAGAGCTCAAGACTTCTCATTTGTTGAAAACCCAATTCAATTTCATAAACTGCATTTCAATTCGACGATTGGCTTGAGGCGTTTGTGCCTAATGCGATTATTGGCTGGCTACATGATGCTGTCCTAAAACTTCCAGCGATCGGCAACTTGACTTCCGGGAAAAAGCGTCGTTCAAACGCCCGCGCTTTCTTCAAGACTGAGAAAAGAGCATCCAAGCACGCGAACATCCCATTGGCCAAGCTCGTGCCCTGTGATTGACCAAAAAAGGCTCTCTTGGATCTGGTTCCGGTTTGACGATCATAGGTTCAGCAATACTAATTTCAAACTGAAATGCGCCGACATTAATTTATTTTTTATTTTTATAATGCTGTGCAATACTACGAGTTAATAGCTATAGGACTAAAGCTCGATAAATGAAAAATTCCAACTCTAAGTGAGTTGACACGCAAATCTAAATTTCGCCATTGGCACTAGCTAACAGCTGTTACTAGCCTACAAGTGCGAGCGCTCTTGACATTACGTTATGTGAACCGTGTCAAATAACGAAGCACTAAACTATAAGTTTAACCTAGATTAAAATATCAATTTATATTTTAAACTAACTAGAATTTTATTTAATGCCCAAACTAAAAGATTTCGCGATTGGTTCCAATCGCATTTGTACTTACAGTTTTCTGGCTCCAAGCTGAAGTACATTTCTATGGTCACAAATGCAATTCGTAAAAACAGCCGACACAAGGTCGATCTTCTTTTCAAATGACAATATTTAACAATATTTACTTTTTTCTCGAGTGGAAGGTTACATGTCAACAACAGAGGTTACATATTTGTAAAAGCCGGATGCAACTTTTACGAAAAAAAGGATCCACGTAACTTTTCTTGGCATGCATTTTAACAAGTGGGATCCAAGTTAAATTGGCACAAAATAAATAAATGGTATTTTTATTTATTTTAATAAACCAGCAGCCACAACGGACTACTGAACTGAGTAGCCTACTCATATTTCTGCCGATACGACATACAAGGAAGATCGTAGTTCCTGGAGAAATAGTAGCTAAACAGAAGAACATCTAAAAACAGGCTAATCTCTTAAGGCCAGTAACGAACCTGAATTTAAGAAATATACAAAGCGTTCCCACACCAAGAGGGGGGGGGGGGGGTGCTTGAGTGATAAATTACGATCTTCCTTACACGCCCCAACTGAAGGAGCCGACTTCCTGTCGCCCGAGGCGGCAAGAATCAGTGCTAAACCAAATGCAAGTACAATCGAACATGTGCAAGTAAATGTTGAGCAGCGCATAAATCAATAATACAAACACTTAAGGACAAGACATTGCGACTGATCCCGTTTCACTTTATACAGGTAGGATGAAGTGAAAAGGAAGCAAACGCCATCAAAAAAAATTCAGACCCGAATTTCATTGATGAACAACATTTAACAAGTCATATCGTTGCAAATTAAAAATGACACAGCCTCTCATTACTCTGTTAATATGTCCCCGCCGGTTTGGGAATGTCGCATTGTAATTTTACTTTATCCAGTAAAATTACCAAAAAACTCCGGTCGTCCCCCTCTAACCTAGTGTGCAATACATTTCAGAAAGAAGGATTCTATGGGCACGTACTAAAAAACTATGGGCTCTATTCTCAACTTACAACACACTGGACAGGTTTTCAGGTCACCTGACAACTACTGATAACTTTTTTTTATATATAGAAAGTCACAAGAAAACTCTTCAGATTTTTTTTCCCAAAAATACATGGAAAACTTGTCTTACTTTTGTGTGCAATAGAAAGTAAAAAGAAAAAAAACTCGTACAGGATTTCATGTAAAATTTTTAACTAGCTCAACAGGGAGTCTAAGAAAAAAAATACACAACTGAGAGTTCCATTCGGCAGTACTTACAACAACCCATTTTTGTTTTGGTGACATTACTACGCTTCAGAAAAGTATCGACTTAAGGCGTCAGCATTTAAGTGATCCCTCCCTGGTTTATACCGCACTTCATAATCGTGGTCTTGCAGCATTGAACTCCATCGTAGCAAGCGTCCATTTTTCCCAGCCATTTGCTTCAGCCAATGGAGGCGATTATGGTCGGTCTCTATGATAAAGTGACTTCCATACAAATATGGCCTAAGCTTTGCCACCACCCAAACAATACAAGCACATTCTTTTTCGGTTGTCCCAAATGCTTGCTCGCGAGGAGACAACTTGCGAGAGATGTACACAAACAAGGGTGTTCTTCTCCCTCAATTTCTTGAGAAAGGACTACTCCCATACCCCGGTCAGAACAATCGCATTGTACCACAAAGGGCACATCAAAGTTTGGAGCTCGCAAAATAGGTTTGGAGACCAATACTTCTTTTAACTCGTCAAAAGCTTTTCGCTTTAGGCTATCCCACTCAATGGGATCGGGAGATGCTCGCTTAAGCGCATGAGTGAGTGGAGCACATTTTTCAGAATAGGCAGGGATAATAATAATAATAATAATAATAATGAATTTGTTCATAACGAACGGGCAGAGGAAGGGCAATTGCCACTAAAACCTTTCCCAAATTAAAATATTCTACTTACAAAGTTAAAAATACATTTTTCATGTTGACAGTAAAGTTGCATAGTAAATTTTTATGTGGAAGTCGAAGTTGAAGTGGAAGTCGAAGTCGAATATGTGGAAGTGGAAGTCGAATATGTCGAAGTTTTATACATAAAAAACAATGCTAATCCTAAACTTAATAAAATACAATACTCGACTTGAGCTATATGCCTCACCACTTATAACAACGTAAGAATCCTGCCAAACTATAATTCCGGAGCTTGCTCCTAAAATGGTCTGCATTCTGCACATTCATAAACTCAACGGGTAGGCTATTCCAAGGCCCCACCACACGATTGGAAAAGAAAATTTTACGACAATCTGAGTTAACCCTCCTTACAATTAATTTCGATCGATGTCCCCTGGTTTTGCATGTGCCTCGTAGTTCAAAAAACTTTGAATCATTAACATCAAAAATTCCATTAATGATACAATACGTTAAAATTAAATCAGCCTTAAGACGTCTTGATTCAAGCGTCTCAAGTCCCGAGGTTTTCAAACGTTCCTGATAGTTAAGTGAGTGAAGCCTACCAATTGATTTTGTAAACCTACGTTGCACTCGCTCAATTGCTTCTATGTCCTTCAATAAAAAAGGCGACCACACTGGACTAGCGTATTCTAGAATTGGACGGACATACACCTTGTATGCCCATATGAGGGTTCTTGAATCTCCTGAAGTAAAACAACGTCTGATCATTGCTGAACGTTGATTTGCAGTTTTAATAATAGATTGTATGTGGGTAGAAAACTTTAAATCATTAGTAAGCCAAACACCCAAGTTTTTAACCTGTGATCTTGATTCAATGTTAGAATCTAATAACGAGTAAGGGAAAAAGTGATTTTTTTTTCCTATATGGAGAACATGACATTTGTCTGCAGCAATTGGTAGTTGCCATGCTAATGACCAGCTGCCAATATTTTCAATTACATTATTTAATTTTTCATGTTCAAGTGCTGTATTGGCTTTACCATAAGTTTCCACATCATCAGCATACTTAAGTAAAGGACTTGAAGATGTACTGGTCAGATCGTTAATATATATGACAAACAGAGTTGGTCCTAGAATCGATCCTTGTGGTACACCACTCCCAACCATAACAGAACGCGATGCTGCCTGACCAACAACAACTTTGTGTGAACGATTATGGAGAAAATCTTCAATCCAAGTAACTAGAGTGCCAGAAAAACCAGTATATTTAAGTTTGGCTATTAATTTAGAATGAACAACCGAATCGAAAGCTTTTGCAAAATCAACGAAAACAACATCTGTAGGAATCCCTCTATCAGCATTATATGTCCAATCCTCCAGTGCAGAAAGCAATTGCAGGGTTGTTGAACGATTTGGGACGAAACCAAATTGGTCATTGAGTATAACGGAATGATGTTCCATAAATTTGACCATATTATTTCTTATAACACGTTCCATTACTTTGCACGCTACACACGTTAGTGATATAGGCCTGTAATTTGATGGATCGGAAGCACTACCCTTTTTATATATTGGCACCACCCGCGCACTCAATGGGATCGGGAGATGCTCGCTTAAGCGCATGAGTGAGTGGAGCACATTTTTCAGAATAGGCAGGGATGTATCTCTGATAGTAGCCTACTAAGCCTAAAAATGACCTCACATCTGTTTTTGTAGCAGGCCTACGGAATGCCTTCACGGTGGCTATTCCCATGTCCAATCTGGTGTCCCAAGTAGGTTACACTGTCACAAGCAACTTGTGACTTGGAAGCATTCACAGTCAATCCTGCAGATCTTACTGCAGAAAGAAAGGAATGAACATGTTCTAAGTGACCTTCCCAAGTCTTAGAACCAACAGCCACATCATCTTGGAAAGGAGTGGTGTTTTCCTCCATTCCAGAACACACTTTTTCCATTAACTGCTGAAAGCAAAATGGTGCATTCTTCATGCCCATGTTCATGATAAGCGGCTCAAAGTTACCAATGGGGGTAGAGATAGCTGCAAAACGTGTTAACTCTCTCAGTGAGCCCTACCTGCCAGAAGCCTCTGTTCAGGTCAAAAACGCTGATATACTTCCATTGAGCTGCCTTTTCCAAACACTCGTCTATGTTTGGGATTGGGTGGTCCTGTGTTTCCATAATTTCATTGAGTTCACGGTAGTCTGCAACCGGTCTAGGCTTGCATCCTTCCTTGCACACAATGATCATGGGACTGCCATATGGGGACTTAGATTCACGAATTAAACCCAACTCCAGCATACGCCTAACTTCAGGTACAATGAGATCACGTTCTGTTTTACCATGCCGGTAATAACGTACCGGTATTACCTTTTCAGTGGTCAACACTATGTCGTGTGTTACCAGACCTGTGCGTCCTGGTAACGTGGAAAATACTCCAGGCACTCTGTCGAAACAGTGCACTAAGTCTTTCCTTTGCTCAGGAGTGATATTTCCTAGCTTTTTCAAAGCCTGCATGGCTTGTTCACTTGTTAACGGGCCATCACCTGGCTTTCCAGTCCACTCATGGGTTGGAGGTTCTGGCTCTTGGCTAGACAAGTGGTTGCATATGCTTTCTCTGGCCACGTAGGCTTTTAGCATATTAATGTGATAAATGGTAGGCTGTTTTCTACCAGTTGTCTTTTCTACAAGATAGTTAGTTTCTGAGATTTTCTCGAGAACCTTACGGGGCCCTTCCCAATTAACTTCTAATTTGTTGGCCCTAGAAGGGCGCAGGATCATGACCTTGTCACCAGGCTTAAAGGTACGCTGGCACGCTTTCCTGTCATAATATTTCTTGGATGTTAATTGTGCCTCAGTGTAATTATCTTCGGCAATCTCACGGCAATATTTGAATCTTTGCAGAAGGTCGATAACGTGCTCAAGTACGATTGGATGCACGTCAGTTGCAACCCAATTTTCCTTAATTAGTGTTAAAGGACCACGGAGATTACGTCCATAAACTAGCTCACTTGGCGAGAAACCAGTGGTTTCATGAGGCAGCGTTCTGACAGCAAACATTGCTCCAGGAAGACAACGTTCCCAGTCATGGGGGTGCTCGCTGCAAACTGCCCTCAATACTGCTTTAAGGGTCCTATAAAACCTTTCAACCGAGTTCGATTGGGGATGCGCAACAGATGAATGGACCATCTTAATTCCACATTTTCTAGAAATAATGTTGTTAGTTCACTAACAAAACAACTACCTAGGTCGGATTGCACTGTCGACGGAAATCCTATTCTAGAAAAGACCTCTAAAAGAGCATCAACCACAGACTGACTGTCAGCGATTTTGTAGCCGGGTCAAGCATGGTTAGTATATATAGATACCCGGCTTTTGTTTTGAGACGAACTGGTCCCACTATGTCAATTATTTATCGCTCCATAGGCTCGTGCACCATAGGGGCAACTGAGACTTTGCCAGATTTCCCCGTTTTCTGACAAGTCAAACAGGACGCAACATAATGTTCAACATCTTGAAAAATTCTAGGCCATATAGCTATCCGTAACGTGTGAAAAATAACTAACCTTCGTATATGCCGTCATTTAAGTCACGCCTTTGCGATGAGCGCACAGAGCAAATTGTTAGTCGAGGCAACAATGTGCCAATTTCAACTTCTTTTCAAGGCAACAACGTACCTGTTTTAACTTAAACCAAAGAATTGACACACTCCCACGTTTTCATAGTTCCCTTTTTGGGGGTCATCGTCATGTTCATTTCTGCTATGGGAACATTGGTTTATTAGCACAGCCGGCAGGCAGTGCTTATTAGAGTTCGTTTGCGCACGAGAATTTTCGAAAAGTGGAGAGGCTGAGGCGACGTGGCTAACAATGGCAAACTGTTACAATGCTGCAACATGTAACAATGGGGAAACAATAGGCGAGGAGCACAAGATCGGATTGTAGCTCACTCGAACAAGAAGCAACGATGCTCAGGCACGGGGAAAGTAACATTGTCGTAGTAGCTTCGGGCGGCTCCACTAAATATAGTCAATCGTTGTCGGGAACAAAAATGAAATGGTCTCGGTTTTCGATTTAATCTTTCAGTTTAAACTGTCTGGTGCAAAGTATATAATTTGGACGGCCGACATGACTCTGCGACTTATTTACTTCTTCAATACAGGCTTCGGGAAGCTAGTTGAATTGTTACCGCGATTGTTTGCCATAATACTGCATCTGCTTGCAACAATGCAGAATCAACTATCCATCAGTTGATACTCTACAAACACGCTAGTGCGTTGCCATCAAATAACAAACATGGAAAAAAGCTTGGGCAGAACCTGAACAGAAATACGCATTTCTAATGTTTCGTTCTTTCGCAAACAAAATTGAGTGTACAGTGGACACACATGATAGACCACACCGTAGCTATTACAATAAAAATAAAGAGAAAAAAAGCCAACAAATTAACTGAGCAAAAAACGGCTTCGCTGTTTAGAAAAAAGGACTAGAGCTTGTATGCCCATACTCACAGCTGTCAAGGAACACGAATAAAAACGGTTTAGAGTTCACTCGAACGCAACAAACTATAATTTGAACTCCAATTCCAGGGAACAAGGATTGTCACATGCCAGCCTACACACAAAATACACATATAGCCACTCACAAGAATCAGATTTAAAATGTAAAACGCAGACAAATTTTGAAAAAAACAGTATAATACATAAATTAAGTGCATGCACATGTATAAACATTAAACATTTCAAATAGTGTTCACTTTCTGACATAACCATTGAGTAAAATGTATCCTTGTTACCTGGAATTGGAGTTCAAATTATAGTTTGTTGCGTTCGACTGAACTCTCATCCGTTTTTATTCGTGTACCTTGACATCTGTGAGTACGGGGGGGGGGGGGGGGGGTTGAGGCTTAATGGCACGTCGACAGCTTGGTCATTAGCGCCAACCTTAGTCACAGTGCTGTAAGTATGGGCATACAAGCTCTAATCCTTTTTTCTAAACGGCGAAGCCGTTTTTTGTTTAGCTAATAATCTAAGATTTGGCTTAATGAGCAAACTGGAATGGAATGAATTGAATTAAATTTATCAAGAGCTAGGACCCGAGGTCAGGCGCTCCGCCAAAACAAATACAGGAAAATAGTGTAATGCGGAATGTGTTTATTAGGGCCGTGACAAAGCAAGCTTCAATAATCCCGGCTAATCAACTCTACCCTGGAACAATCAGCAAGAGGGCGAGCGGGTTCATTCTTGGCACAGTAGTAAAGAAAAATGACGAGCGACCGACAATGAGAACGGATATGCGTTCTAATAATTATTAACAACACAATATTGCTTCAATAATACTGACTATTAGAGCCGAGTTGAAACAGTTGAGAATGAAATAGACCGGCGTAGGAACAACTAGTGTCTCTTTATTATATCTGTTCCTATTTAGGGTTTTTAAGGTTTGCAAAGCTTACATCTGTGTTTTATACACGTAAGCGTTATTTGATACTATTGTTTTTGGTTTTTTTGGTTTGATCATGGAATAAATTTGTGTGTGCTAACAACTTGGTATTATTGATTTCAGTTTGTATATGTACTACAACAATATTTGTTTCATTGTGTAGCTCCACCAAAGAAGCCTGCAGGAAGCTCAAACAATTTGTAAAGATGACAACATTTTTGGCTAGACGGAAAAATGTAGACTTTTTTCCAACTGGAGCAGAGGCAGTTGTTCTCACTGCACATGGACTTGGTAATGCACATTTTGTTAAAGTTGATTCACTGATACGAGCGTTGAGGTATTACATTATAAATTCATGCTTTCAAGAATTTAAGTGTTTCTCCTTGATTTACAGGGAGAGCTTTGTGTGGTAAAGTTACAGTTGATAGACATTGGAGTATCACAGAACTAAAAGAAAAAATAATGGCAATCTACCCACGAGCACCTCTTAGGCCGACAGGTTTCAAATTCAGAAAATCTACGAAAAATCGGAGAACTGAAATGATACAAGTAAGCTCTGTAGCAGTGTTAGAAGAAAAAGTAGGCCAAGGAGTTCTGGTTGTTCCCAACAACGATTTACCATGGGATAACAACGAACCAACACACCCAGTTCCACAACAGTTCCCAGCCAACAGTTCCAATTCGACAGTGAGTAAACTACTCTCGTTCTCTAGTAATTTTTATAATTAAATTACCATAAATCGTGTATTAAACGCCCATGTGCTTGTAAAATTAATTTGTCTGAAATTGGGGGGGGGGGGGGGGGACTGACCTGCAAATGCACCCGCCGTCCACTCGGCCCTCGCCGACATATTTCATGCACCGTTCTCACAACGGGCCTAACCGCCACCACTCAAACCTAATCCCCTGCTTGGCACACAGTCGGCCTGCAGTGCCTGCCTCACTTTTCGCCCAAGAGGTATTTATTATCAATAATTGCAAATGGTTTCTCCTCACGACCGAATTCGTGGAATTGTCACTCATTACCAGCGTATCGGCACTAATAGGCTTGTCATTGTCCGTACGCTCTCTGCTGTACGACATATAACGGATTTTTACAGGTTATTTTTCACCATCCAGCCAAATCGCACACAATATCTACATATAACGAATTTTTACACGGTAATTTTTCCACCATCCAACATAATCGCACACAGCATTCGCTTCCGACTCATAAGTTCGCTACTCACTATATCGGACGACAGCTGCCCACAGCGCCGCCATTTTGTGTCGCTCGCTCCAACCGCATGCGGCCATTGGTTTTCAATTGTTGGTCGTTGCTTTCCCGCCTTTATACAAACTATCCACCAAATGCAACGTGCATCCTTGCTGTTATTGTTCACCAGTCTGTTGCCATTCCTCGAAATCGTTGCCTCTACAAAAACCGCGATCGTCAACATAACCATCCGCGCCAGCGGCCAGAAAAAGAGTGGAGTAGGAGTAGAATGGAGATGGCAGAGCTGAGGGGAAGTAGGGGCGGAAGTGACGTACATTTTTCATGCATTTCCAAACGGAAATGATGCAAAACCACAGGTTACAAAACACTGTAGGACGGGGAAGGATCCCAATGAGTAACACAGTGAGGAAGGATGCTACGAATGAGAATCTTTTTTTTTTTCGTATAAGGGTTTACATAGGTCCCCTTCTTCCCCTCCCACACACCCATCACCCATTCAACATCCGGTTTCCTTGAGCCTAAAAGACGAGTTGCGCACTAACCAAACTGGAGACAATTAATTTTGTTCAAAACCAATAAAAATGATTCCCTGGGCACATGGTGGTTTAAATGAAATAGGGGCAAGAAACACTAGGGAGGAGGGGTTGAGGGTTAGGTTACCAACTCATTTGTCAAAATAAGGGGTGGGTACCAATAACACACTCGCATTGTATTGCGATTTCATTTAGACATTCGTCGGGAAAATAAATAATGTTAGGTTAGCTGGAAATCTGTTAAGCACGATTGTTTATTTTTTTTTACTGTAGTGCAGAAGTTTCTGGCAACCTTGATGAGGTGGTAGCGCTGGGTCCCAAAAACTCGGGTCCTAAAAAAATAAGACCACATACGACAATTCGGTTCCAAGACAAAAATATTTCCAAGTTGAAAAAAAGTAAAATGCCAGTTAAAATTTGATCAATAACTATTACAACTATGACTAAAAAAAATGATAATCTTATGTTGAGTGCAATGCCAGTTTTTACTTTTATTTATAACTTGAAGTTTTTATTTTTTTTAAACTCCCTGGTCATTATGCCTCTAGATACTAAGGACAGCTTATAACACAGAGTTGCCCCTAAAAAATGTATGCACTAGGGCGGGGGGGGGGGAGGAGTAGGATGGTTTAAAGGAAAGGTGGCGTATTTTCAGGTGCGGGAGTTCTGCTAAAAACACTGGTGCTACAAAGAGGACAGGGTCTAAATTCTTAGAAAAAAGGGTTAGGTAATTTATGAATGCTCCCCAATCCTTCCTGCAGTTTCAAAACTTGGGGTCCTACATGCTTTGATGGAAGTTTCCTTTTGCTTCTTGAGCAATGTCCAAGGCAACGCTACTGAGCTTGGTCCGTTTGAATGGCCTTGATGGCTTTCCACACAGTTGAATGACTATGGCCAATCAAAGATTCGGTTCCAGCTCTCCGCAGCAATGCTAGTTCGACTAGTATCTGCCATTGGTGCGTCGTCTTACAGTACTACGTGGAGTTAACTAATTTGCATTTATTTACATAAACCCATTTAACCACTCAGGCGAGTTCCTTTTTTTTTTGCGGGACCAAATTTTCGTAGGTTATTTTTTATACGGGACCGAACTGTCGCACTGTCTGTAATTTCGGGAAAGAATTGTCATGGACCCGGTAGCGATACCATTCCCAAAACAATACAAACTGCTGGAAAATCACGACTAACAGCTAAAAAAGCTTTGAATGGCAATAGAAAGCTTATAAATAAATACTGTTACACTTTACCCAACAGTCCTTCAAACCACGTGTGGTTTAAGGCGAAGTGTCGACAGTTTGTATTTTGGTTTTCCAAAATCTCCTGTCTTCGTCAGGCCGATTTGTCTACGAGCTTCGTCCAAACTTATGCCGACATGTTGTTGTTGGTGGTGTGAAATTTGAACCTCGCGCTGCTGCTCCTGTTGTTTGTTGTGATGACGGTGGCTCCTCCATGTTTTGCTCACTACGTTTGGATGGAGAGGTCTTGCGTGAGCTTTGGGGACACAATCTTGCTGATATTTCGGTGTGACGGTGCTTGGATGTTCATTAGTGGGAGTTTGTTAATTTGGAAGTGTTGAATGGCAATACTTTCTAGAACTCTTAAATGGGGTTCAAAGTAGGAATTGAATTTTATAAGAATTTTAGTCGCATGCCAGTTTATTTCATGAAGTGTGTCAATACTGTGGCATGCCACTCCACTTTTTCTATCTCGTTTGGATATTGCTGTTTGGTGTTCGTGGATGCGCTCACAAGTTCGCCTTTTTGATTCTCCAATAAACACTGCCTCACAGCTGTAGCATGGGATGGCGTAGACTCCTCCTTTGGTTTGGGGAAGATCGGTAGCTTCCTTGGTTATGGTACTTTGTACAGTTGATTGCGTCAACTCGAGAGCTGGATGTGTAGATTGGTTGGAACGAGTGTTGTAATGGTGTGTTGGCAGTATCAGGAGTGGGAAGTGGTGTTTTGTCTCCAGATTTCTTAAGTTGATTAAAAGACCCATTTGGTTTCTTCATTGTGGGTTGTTACCTGGTATTGTACTTGTGCTGTGAGGTTGTATATTCATCTTGGATCCTCCACCTTGAGTCGGTTTCTGTGCTCAAGGTGGAGGACTCGGCTACGGCTCCTGCAGAAGCTGGGTTTAAGACCCCAGAGTCAACGGTGTGTGCGGTGGATTTGTCCAGGGATTGAAAGGTAAGTTTGTACTTATGGAGGCTTTTTAGGTTGGGGGGTTTCGAAAGAAACAGTGGACACCGAATTTCGTAAGTATAACAGTGTTTCTTTATAATTTGAATTGTACCAAGTAAATTGAGCCTATCGGCCTTTAAAATTTTCGGGAAACATACAACCCAGCGGTCATCGAACTTGTTAGAAATTATGAAAAGACATGTGTGAAAACCTCCAAATTTGAATGCCATCTCAAATTTAATTTAGCCTGCAAACGAGAAGGAATCCTTACGAAATCCACGTTGGTAAAGCCGAAGGCCAACACCTACCGAAGTAAACAGATCGCGAATTTGTTTCTTAGCGACAGAATTACCGAGTGTCGTAAGCGACTCCATTTTCTGAGAGACAAGTGCAGCGAGTTGGAGCACCATATACAAGATATTTCAGCCCTCAACACCAACTTAAAATGTCGTAATCAGATCTCATTTAAATGCCAACAGAGCAGAAAGCAGTTAGAGAAACAACACATCCAGCAACTAGATCGACTAGGGATCCAGCGAATGTCGTATGCTTTTCGTGTTAAAAACTCAAGATTTACTGACGACTCAGTGACTGAAACTGAAAACGGAAGTGACACCGGAAGCGAGCACGGACTACGCGACCAGGCATGTGCAATGTGGAGTCGTTACTTGTGGCTCCACAATGGCTGCCTTCAATTTAACGTCAATATGTTAACCCTACCTAGTTTACCCTAACTCACCTAATAGGCTAGTCCATTTAATGTATATAATATTGTTACTACATCACATGACTTCCTGTACCTCTGTATATATACCACCCCTTACAGGAAGTAAAGTGTCTTCTCAGCTGTAGCCTACACACTGGTAGTCCGAGTCTAAGTTCTTTACCATTGGTATCCACGCAGGGCCTAGGTGTGTCCATACTAAGGATATTACAGTTGGCGACGAGGCCGGTACCTTTGGTAAACTTTAAATTTTAAGCTTAAACTGATAGGTCTGCAACCACATCTCTGCTAAATATTGTGGTAAGTTGCAAATTATTTTCATTTGGTAATGAAAATTAGTGCTCCTATCAGAGTTTAAACTTTTTCAAACAGTGTTATTTTGTCGTGGTACAGCTGTGTGGTACGAAACGATAATAGTTAAATTCAGTACCTTAAGAACTAGAACCGAAATGGATAATTGGATTTATTAAGGTTAATTTTACCATGGCAGTGTTCTAGAGCGACGCACTGGCATGTCACACAGGCAATACTATAAACCTGAAGGCTCAAAAAATGCGCTGTTAAATTAACTCTAGTAAATTCGATAGTGATTTGCCCATATTCGGGCTGGTTTGTGCCGGTGTAAAATTTAACACCGTAGGTTTATGCGTAAACTTAGTGAAATCTGGTCTGTGCTGAGGCTTAGGCCAGGAGTGTTGTTTTGTAAAATGTTGCAGTAATGGTGAACGTACATTTATAAAGCCTAGTCCCTTTTAGATTTAACTTGTAGGCAGTTAATTTATAATACTAGGTAGGCTACAGTCAAGCTTAGTTTATTTGTGTTAAAATAGTTGACCGGTAGTCTCGAGTGCTCCAGTTTAATTTTTGCAGGTTAAACAGGATAGTAATTTAATTTAATCTTGAAGGCTTGTGCCAAAGACAGGTGTCGGTAGCAAAACACCTGAAGCTGCTAGAAGTAGTAGCAAAAGTGAAACTGAAAATAATTCAATAGGGAACGCTAGGGTTAGTGAAACTTAATTCAAATTTAATTTTAAAATCTGAACCTAGTAATAGTGAAGACAAAGTCATCATGGGCTCATCTAAAACCGCTGGTTTATTCTCGGAATTCGATTGTGAATCCGATACATGGGAGAAATACTCCAACCGAATCAGCTATTATTTTAAAGCAAAGGAAATAGCAGCCGCTAAACAAGTTAATTTTTTAATGGCATCATTAGGCCAGAAAATGTTTGATAAGATTCTAAACATAATTTCACCTGATTTACCTGATTCGTTAACTTTTGCTGAGCTAATTAAAAAAGTCTTAGACGACATCGAGCCAGTGCCATCCATGGTATCTAAGCGTGTAAAATTTTTTAGAAGGTCTCAGAAATCAGATGAAAGTATTGGGGAATATTTAGCTGCACTTAAGCTTAAGCTTATGACTAAGTATTGTGACTTCGCTAAAATAACAGACATTAATAGCGAAATGATTAGGGATCGCCTAATTGGGGGGATCCAATCAGAAGTCATTCATCGCGAGTTGTTGAAGCAGACTCTGGATTTAAAGGCTACAACATTCTTAGCTTTATCTTTGGAATCTGCTGAAACCGACCAAAGCGTTTTGAGAAGCCATTCAAGGGTGTTAACTATGTAGCTAAAAAATCTAGCAAAACGCCTAGTAGGCCTAAATCCACAAAGGATTTTATTTGCTATTGTTGCGGCAAGTCCGGTCATGTGAAAACACGCTGCAAATATCGCGATTATACTTGTGGTAGATGCCACACTGTCGGCCATTTAAAAGCCGTGTGCAGAAAAGCTAGTCATTCTAACCAAATTTCAAAACCACTCGACCACACTAAAGCAAGTTGGATCATTTCATACGTGAGTTTTAATGAGTTGTAATGGTCTTTACCTAAATGATAGTGGAGCAAAGGAATCACTAATGAAAACTGAAACATTTGGGCAAAAGGTTGTAGAAATTGTAACGAGTGGCAGTCACTATGTTCGAGGAGTAGGAGAATTAACTCTATTTGCAGAAGTCATTAGTCGTCTACAGTTCATACGAGTTTTTCCAAACAGAATGCAGATCTCCCTAAATTTTCTCATATGTTTGAAGCTGTAAAAGTTAGTACAACTGGCCTGCACAGAGAATGAGTATTATCGCCCGAGAACGAAGGTTGAGGGAAATTGGCTGGAAAGGAGTTG
>JAHWFP010085203.1:29467-63424 GCA_023313725.1 Lithobius niger | reverse complement strand
GGCCGGTGGATTTCTGCACCCATAGAGTAATGCCATACCCATAGTATAGGACACAATGTTCAACTAGTACTGTAGGCAGAAATATTCAAATGTAGGCTAGCCTGATTTAAACTCTTAATCGTGCTCATAACGTATTCAAGAACCTAATTAGATATCACAGTGAATGATAAACCTCTTCAACAACAGATTGTCTTCTGGGGTTAAGCGGTTCAGTGTATTCAGTTACCTACCGTAGATCTATGCAGAAAGTTCAGTTACTGAGACGGCAGGGCCAAAAACATGGTAAGCGGAACGGCAGCACGAAACAAGCTTCTCAGCTGTTTGTGAAGGTTAAGATTAAAAAAAAGGAACACTATCATGGTGCATAAGCATCCTGCAAACAGAAGAAGACTGACAATAGATAAGTTGACACGTAATACCAGTCTTACGAGTTTTCATGATATTTGACATTTTGTTTCTTTGACTGATTACATAACAAGCAGCAGTCGGAAATCCCAGCATTTTAAGCTTAGTGTTCCCCTGTAGTAGAATCCGCGCCACGAACAGTGAATTTTTGTCCGATCCCCAGTAGGCTACTACATTTAATCATCTAGACCTTTCCAAGACCTTAGCTAGACCTTTCCATTGGTGGAAGAGGCCCTAGATAAAATTATTTAGAATGAGAAGCCACATACATAGCCTCTAGCCTAGAGATGAAATCAGTAAACATGTGGACAACCACATGATAAAAAACAGATTGGCCGCCCTACGGACATTTTTTTCCAACACAGTTGGTGTTTCGGACAGTAGTGGGGGAGAACTTCTGCATCTGGAGTTTTATTAATCAATATGAATTATTCCTGATGCCAATCAATATCACTGCAGTTTCTGGAGACTACATCGGGTGTGTATTTTCCTGATACCATTGAATAGGCTTATATTGCTTTTGTTTGACTTGGTTTCAATGAAGAACCAATTTCAAGGCTGTTTTGACTTCCAAAACTAACCACCTGTCAGAGCGTGGTGGGGTGCGGGGAGAGAGCGAGCTTACTCTCAGATCTCCCTCGATGCGGGAGGAAGTGTGGATCGGGACGCTTCCTTTTCGTACGAAATTTGGACGGGACAGCAAGACCGAGGCTATCTGCATATATATCAGTATTCCGCATGACTGACATCTGGTGACCCCAATTTGCAAACTGGACCAACCTTAAATAATGTTGCTGACAGAGCTGCTTCTATGGTGTTGGAATCGCAAGTAGGTTATCCCGAAATACAGTGTTGAACTTATTTGTCCAAGATTAGGGTTTTCTCTCATTTATATATTTTGTTTTATCATGGTTGGAGGGGGGTCCCTAGGTACATCCCTGGCAATATCCAGTTAATATAATTTGAAGGAATAGCTTAATCTATCAATCTTTGTTAGTAGAGAGAAAATAATTAAAGAGATTGCACACAGGAAATTTAGAAAACGTAACGTTTGTATTTGTAATTATCCATGTTCTCACACTGTACTAGGCACCATGTTGAGTATGTAATCAGAAGTGTGGCTGGTGTAAGGTAAAAATAGTTCAAATCTGGTTAGTTAAAGTTTTGGCAGAATTGTGAATGGGAAGTTTCACATGAAAATGAAACGCCTACTGCAAGTGATCTGTGTTTCAATGTATTACAGTATTAATTTTCAAACTCGTCTGTCTCGATTTGCGATGCTATTAAGACTGGTGTGGCAAATTGCACTTGTAATGAAGTAAATAAGTTTTCCTGCTACACTACCACTTTGACTGGCTTCATGATTCGTCTCAGAGGTTAGGTTATCGTTTAACAATCGTCGCTTTGGAATAAACACTTACTGCAAATCCAAGACCAACAGTTCTAAACGCACCACCAAACTGTTCAAGCTTCCACTAAAATTTTGCAAATTTTCGACAACGCTTTTACTGGTTGTGATCCTCAGGCTACAGTCGAAGAAAGTGCTGGAATGTGGACTCCTCAGGCGACAGTCTAAAAGAGTGCTGAAGTGTGGACTATCTTCCTCAGCAACAGTCTAAGAGTACTGCAGTGTGGACTCCTCAGGTGACGGTCTAAGAGTGCTGGAGTGTGGACTATCTTTCTCAGGCGACACTCTAAGAGAGTGCTGGAGTGTGGACTATCTTTCTCAGGCGACACTCTAAGAGAGTGCTGGAGTGTGGACTGTCTCCTGTAAGTCTCTTGACTGTCGCCTGAGGAAGCAACCAGTAAAAATGATGTCGAAATTTCGCAAATTTTATTGGAAGCTTGAACGTTTTGGCGGTGCGTTTTAAACTGTGGATCTTGAATTTGCAAAATTTTTTGATTAAGAGTATCAACTAAAGTAAAAGCCGAACCTTCGGTTTCTATTGCCGACGAAAATTCACATTACCTGTAAATTTAGTATTCTTGTTCTTGAATGCATTCGAGAACACGAATGCTGAATTTACAGGTAACGTATATTTTCGTTTTAGGCAATTGAAACAAAAATAAACACTTCTAAAAATATAGCATAAAATCGATATTTCGATGTATGTATTAAAAAAAAAGTGGGCTTACTGATAACGCGGTAAAAACGCCGATACCTCCCATCTCTAAACTTTATTCATAGTGGGTGTCTCATTATTACATTCGCATTTATCAAGAAAAAGCAACTGTTCCCATTTGGCTACTGGTGTTTAAAGTTTAGTCTCCAACGCGCTGCCTTTAATCGCCAACTGTCTAGTGGCTGGTGACAATTTTCTGTTACTACTTCCAGACGAATGTTTATCACGTTACATACATTCGTGAAACTGAAGGCTGCGCAGCCATCAGTGTTAGTCAGTTACCTCTGGAATTATGTGAAAACCCTGAATTCTACAGAATGGCACTGCAAATCGGTTACATAATGTACGTGCTGCTACACTGCGAATGCTGGCAGGTTTGCACTCTTAAAGGGATATTCCTTGTCCTATGGCAACTAGGTACAGTTCTCAGTCCGTGTATGTTGCCATAGCACCGTTTCGCGAGATTCAGCATGGCTCGCTTCTTCACGTGACTCAGCTTCGCACATGAACTGTCAACATCAATGAAACAAGGGTCACATGACATCATGAATGCCTGAATTATCGTCATAAACTGGAAGTGCAAAAGTAGATCCAATATCTAAGCGTTCCAAGCTGTAAATATGAGCAGGATGCCCTAAATACACTTTGCAATATACAGCAAAAAACCTCCTAGCGTACACATTTTACAATGCATTTTTGGCAAGGGATTGAATAACGGTAAATAAATAAACCCTTGTGACTGATGTGACGTACCGAGAAGTACTTAGAGGAATCTCGTTTGGAAGGTTTGTCGCTTTAATGGTTTCTGACAGCTAATCTATTACAGAACGGATACTTAACACAAGCAGGTGTTTACAGTTCCACATGTTGCACTTGCTGCTGTGAGTTGTATGCTAGCAATTGCTATAATTGAAGCTTTCTCTTAATATACATGCAAAATCTACTGTATCCTGGTATCCTGGTACCCGACAAAATTGCCGTCAGCAGACAAACATTCGACAAATCACTTATTGTGTACATACTTGTACTTACACGCTTTTCCTCCGACAATCTCAACTGTTAGTCTGAACTGTTTCTGTAAATTACCTATTAAATGCCCACGGGCTGTTTAATTTGATTATTAGTTTACTACTTTATGTATGGAGTTTTTAGTTAATTTTGGTGCAGCAAAACCATGATTTTTTAAAGAGGATAGAATGAATAAAAGCCTGAAAGGTGCAGCAACAGATATACAATATTTCTTAACGTTTCGGGTCAGCGTGCGACCCTTCATCAAGCGTAAATAAAATTAAAATAAAATAAAAATTTGGAGTAGAAATTTGTTTTTTCTACTCCAAAATTTATTTTTTATTTTATTTACTCTTGATAGAAGATCGCATACTGATGTGAAACGTTGCGAGATATATTGTATACATGTTGCACCATTTAGGCTTTTTATTCATGCTATCACATTTCGGTGCTTTTATCGTTCATTTAGGGGGATAAGACACTGATTTCCTTGAATGTATGAAGCTTTTAGTAATTTCTAGCAGAAAAATTACGATCTAAAATGCTTTTTAAGGTCAGAAATCGTGAAATAACCTAGTTACATTGCAGGGGGAATTGCAACTAGGTAATTTCACGATTTCTGACCATAAAGCATTTTATTTGTGCCACCCGGGGGGGGGGGGGGTATCTGGATGATTTGTGATTTTTTGCCTTCTTCCAGGGGGGGGGGGGGGGCTATAGTGTTACTAAAACTGTTAATAGGAAATTTATGGTAGATTCTGGATACCAGACATTGCTAGATTTATCATGTACAGTTTCCCGTCTCGAAATCCTCTGGTTTCCTCCACCTCTTATACAGTAAAATGAATTTCTTGGCGCCTTATGCCACCCAAAGCAAACTAATACTCTTTTAGATGAACCAACGCAATATTTAACAATTCTATCGTACATGCTAAATGTACCTAAGTATCCGGTATGCAGGAGTTATTGTAAATTTCCTGTTAACAACCCTGGCAAATCTGCCCTTTTAGGTCAGAAATCAAAAATTATCCAGGTTGTTACTATGTTATTTATTTCACAATTTCTGGCCTTCTACAAGCATTTAGATCGTATATTTCTGCGAGAAGTTTACCAAAGGCTTCGTGTATACACAAGGAAATCAAATGTTTTAGCCCCGTAAAATCGTATTAAAATACAAAACTGACAATACCACCACAGCAGATCACTTCAGTCAAACTTCAGAGTTAATTGTAAATTTTCGGCGAGTCCTGTCGTCGTCTTCAGACCAAAATAAATAATGTAAAAACAAAAAAGCACTACATCATATCACATCACAATCATCTGCTAGTAAACATTCCTAGTGGTTTTACTGCACACCCAAATTAAGTTAAAGCTTCATACATATAAACTAGTACCGTAAACTAATAAACTGAAATTTCTAAACAAAGAGAATAACGGCAATGCGTTTTCGAACCCAGATCCCGTATGTGAATGATTGCATAAACGCCGAAATGTTTGCGATGAGTTAGGCCTAAACACCCTCCCGGCACAGAAGTAAGGTTCGAATTATGACTTTGTTATGGCCTACCCCCGCTTTTTTTTTATCGATTTAATTTTAACAGCCCGTAGGAGATTATATATTTATATTATATTTGTATATATTACAAATGTATATATTAAGTATATATACATACATAATATACTTAATATATATATATATATTAAGTATATATTACTAATGTTCAGAGTGTAAAATTGTTTAACGGTTTTTTTTAAGTGGAAGCGTCCAAAAATTTACTTTATTTGTTGGATTTTATTATACGAAGGTGATTTCGTTGAATATCTTGGATTCAAGGATGCCTTAGATTTTGCATGTTTGCTTACTGGGACATTTTTAGGAGAAATCAGTCTGGTTATGGGATGGATGAGTGAGGGGATGGGGAAAGATGGAGGGATAAGGGTATGGGAAATTGCGGGATGGGGATGGATGGAATGGGAAATAGAGTTGAGAAATCTCGAGGATGGGGGTGGAATAGGGGATAGGAAATCCCGTGGATGAGGGTGTAAGGGGTTGGGAAATCACGGGAATGGATGAAGGGATAACGGAATGTGAAATCTAAGAATGGGGATGGAAAGCCACATTTTTGCTCTGTTAATGGTAGGCTAAATAAATGCAGATTTAGTCTTATACCCGTTATCCTTTGGTCTTAAATCTGGACTGCTTGAGCAGGGAATTGAACCCTTTTGAGCCCAAAGACTGAAGCCATACCTCAGCTATGTCTGATAAGGGTTTCGACGTTTGGCTTCAAAGTTCGAGGGTGCAGTTCCCCGCTCAGGCAGTTTGACATTTTTAGTTAAAAAGGCAACAGAAATACGTTTGTGTCTCTATTTGTTCAACTTTCGTTTTCCCTCTACATTCACGTAAAGCATGAAATTAAACAGGTTTATCTATACAAGCATTAATTTGCTTCATGTGCTTAAGCTCAAAAAATTGAAAAAAAAATTCCAAATATGCACAGACTAACAGTACTTGGTACTGTAAATAAATCAGCATAATTATACTTCTTCGTGCTTCTAGAGAAACCCTACACAAATGTAACGACCATGGAATTAAGTTCAGGCATTCAGAAATATTGCATAGTACGAGACACGTCGTTGGTACCGTACTCGTACTGTAAAATGGTGGATGTCGCTATTATTGAATTTCGTTTTTAGTTGCCATCTAACTTTCCAAGTCGTTAGGCCCGCTGTCATTTTCCAAGTCGTTTCACCCGCTGTCCTTCTGGCTGGTTGGGTATGGCGGACACCTGTAACTTGGGCTGGTGGGACTGTTATTACTAACGTTCTTGATGTATTATTGCTCTGGCCTGCGGACAATAAAAGGTGAGGCTATTTTTAGCCAGCCGACAGTTCATTTGTGGTAATAGTGACTTTACAGGCTGTCCAGTGCTAAACTTCAATAAATTTGATAAAAGATAATGCAGTTCTTCTTCGTAAACTGTTGACTAGACACAAATGTGATGATCATTTGCGAATGTGGGAATTCAGTTTTGTTTGAAAATGTGCATATGCAGGAAATTCTGTCTTAAACTAGGGAAAACGTAGCCTAACAAATGCAGTTTTGTTTAAAAATTTGAGAAACGAGACAGGAGTTGCCAGAATGTTAAATTTATTAAAACAGGGTTCGTACACGGCCTTGAAATCCTTGAAAAGCCTTGAAAATTGGAATTTTCGTTGTTCCATTCTTGAAATGTACCCCAAAGCAGAATTTTCTGCCACTGTCTGCGACCGCAATTGTCAGGGAAATCGCAGCTAATCTGTTTTTTTATTGTATGGCTACGTGCATATTTATTGGTTTTTACTGAATAACTTTTCATTGCTTTATTCTATTGATGTGGCTCTTCCACTAACGGAAAGGTCTCGTCGAGACAATTAAAATGGTGTATTGGAATGTCCAAATCGGTCAATAATTGGCGAAACGGCAGAAATTTTGTCAAAATGGCATGTTTTGTCTGCGACTGACTGTACCAGATTATCTGTGACATAGTCGGACATCGCACCCCTTTCTGCCCTTTGGGGAAATGTATGGCCTTGAATTTTGTGAGTTACATTGTTTGGAATGAGTTTGATGCCATAACAGTAATTAATTTAGGTATACAACTAAATAAATAAATGGAAATGATTTGCCAGCCGAAACCATTTCTTCTTCTATGGACGATGTTCCCTTCCAATTGGACTGGAGACAGAAAGCGAGAGGTGCCGCGCAGTGCAAACAATTTTTGCTAGCAGGGGCAGCTGAGCAAGTGCTGTTCCATTGGCTGTTGGTTAGCTGTGTTTCTCCTTCCTTGGCCACTGGTGGGAGGAATGATGCAACGTTTGTCATTGTTAGCGACAGTTTAGCTTCCTACTGCAACTAAGAGCGCAATGGTGCCAACGATGAGTCTCTGACAAAATACTGGATTTTAAAAGGTAGGCTAATTTTGAGGATCTGCTGTACAGAGAGCCTTGAAATGGGTTGTAAGCTAGCCTTGAAAAAGACTTAAAAATGGTTTCGTCTGTTATGTACGAATCCTGTTAAAGGGCAATTACATCTATTTTGACATGCATGCTTTACTTTTGAATCATTTACACAATAACTAAACACAACAACTGCGGTAAGAATACGTTACGTACGTCCGATAACAACAATTTAATTATTGCAACACCAAAACACGATATGGAGAATGCCATTGTTTGCTGGAACGCGCAGAAATGAATGCCGACAGATGTCACTTTTCGATTTCGACTCGCAGCCGATTGAGATAGCTCTATTGGCTGTGAGAGCTCAATCGTCCGACGGCCTTAGCTGGCCACTACAACTGTCGGCCAGCTAAGGCCGTTAGACGCTCGAGCTCTCACAGCCAATAGAGCTATCTCAATCGGCTGCGAGTCGAAATCGAAGAGTGACATCAGTCGGCATTAATTTCTGCGCGTTCCAGCAAAACAATGGATGTCTCCATGTCGTGTTTTGGTGATGCAATAATTAAATTGTTGTATCGGACGTACATAACTGTACTCTTACCGCAATTCTTGTGTTTAGTTATTGTGTAAATGATCCAAAAGTAAAGCATGCGTGTCAAAATGGATGTAATTGCCCTTTAAAAATATAATAGGAATACACTCTGTTTTGCATAGAAACACGAAAAAGTGAAAAGGAACCATGAATACAGGGTGATCCAACTAAAGTGTTACGAGCCAATATCCTGTGAATGGCTAAAGAGAGAATAATGATAGCAATGCAATGATGGGTGTGATGGGCGGACGTTTACACGAGAGAAAAGGAATGACCTTGAATTAATATTTCAAGGTCATCCTCGTGCTATCATTCAAACGAGATACGATATGGCAACAAAAAAATTAGAAAGTTGGACGCAATATGACCAAGAGCAAAAAACAGATCCAAAATCGGATAATAAATAAAATAGTTAACGATGATGTTTAAAAGCTAACTGAACATGCTGGCTGCACTGTAGTGAAGCCAACTTCTTTACTACAGTGCAGCCAGCATGTTCAGAGTTTGCTTTTAAACATCATCGTAACTATTTTTATTTATTATCTGATTTTGGATCTGTTTTTTTTTTTGTTGTTGGTCGTATTATGTCATTGCGTCCAACTTTCTAATTTACTTTTTTTGCTGCATTGTATCTCGTTTCGAAGATAGCACGAGGATGACCTTGAATTACTAATTCAAGGTCATTCCTTTTTTTCCGTGTAAACGTCCCCCATCACACAATTCGTTGCAATTCTGTCATTATTATTCTCTCGTTAGCCATTTTCAGGATATCGGCTCGTAACACTTTAGTTGGATCACCCTGTAATAAATAAATAAATGTATAGCAGGGCTACGAACAAACGGATCACTTTCAACTATAAGTGATCAGGGCTATTTTAGAGAAGTCTCCAAAATCACTTTTTTTTGGCTGAAATGGTTTCTTTTGGTTCCTATTGGTCACTTTACGTCTACAAAAGAAGTTTCTTACTGATGGACGCTATGTCTTTTAAACAAGCTGATCTACCACACATGCCATACTTCCGAGCATACATGCAAAATCTACCAAAGTGTCTCGTAACCTAGGCGTAAAATTGTCTGCTGAATCGTGTTTTTAAGTGAAAGTGTACAACAAATTACGTGATTTGTCGCGTTTTGTCTGATGACAGTGATTTTGACGGGTATCCTAGATACCAGGATATGGTAGATTTTGCATGTCCACTTCCGAGGCCGATGATAACGAAGTCTCCCTCTGGGTAGGGGTTATTCAACTTAGCCAATAACAAACATGCAGTGAGGACACGAAAATAATTTTCAAATTTTCAAGTACGTGCGGTTCTCCAACTGCAGGGGTCGTAGAGTTCCTACTGTTTCCCTATTTCCTACTTTTGTTTTAGTTCCTTATTTTCCTACTTTTTCCTGTTTTGAGATGTATAGTTCCCTACTTTTTTTTCAGCTACGCTTATTTTGTGAATTTAAATATAAATTAGTGACATAACGTATAAGATTTAAGTTCAATCAGTTAATAAATAAGGCACGAACTTCGTTGGCGCACTTGACGGTCCCTGGCTCGTTTACAATGCAACGAGGCGTTCTGCGCGTGCGCAGTGAAAAGCATCACTTCCGGTTCCGCATCGTGCGCAACAGTTTCGTTTTCGCAAGTCCACTGTCAAGGCGTGAACGTTGCTCGATGTGTGCTCGATCCAACGATAAATTTTGGGCTAAGTGGGTTAGCCTACTATTAGGTTTCATTTTTAACTGCTTAAATTTCGTACTAGCTGCTGTTTATTTCGTTTTTCGATGCAATGAATGCGTATTAAAAATGTAAGTGTTCTGTATTATGCTTGCTGAGCCAGCTGTTAGTGCTAATACACCGACGGAATGGTTTTATCGCACATTTATTTATATCCAGTTTGTAAAGAGTCAACTATGAAAAAATAATAGGAAGGTAAATGAGCTAGAATTGTGTTGAGAAAAATTACATTGGTCTAAGTGTAACCGTAAAAAATATGTACCACTGCAGATACGTTGTATTGGGCACGTTGTTGGCCGTGGCCGCCGCCATTTTCTCCTTAAATCATCGCGGGTCAAATTTTGTTATGTTGATCTCGGGTCCTACGACAAAAATTTAATTTGTATTTTCGAGAAATTGTGACCGATGTTAACAATCCAATAAGACCATTTTAACCTGCTCGAAACGAATTTTTATGGCTTAGGCCCTATATTTTAAGACTATCTCAAAACGACTTTTTTTTTAATGGCTTTTTACGTCGTCGTCCTTTGCATTTTACAAACTAGACATTATTATAGTATGACGATATTCAAAGTGAAAAGATGGACGGTATTTTTACGACGTTCACGGCCTCCATGCAAATTTGGTGAGTGGTTTTTTACATGTATCATTATTTAAGAAAGTCTGGCAAGCAATTAAAAAATCTCTAGGCGTATGTATTATTGTACTTCCTAGCTAGGCTATATTTATGACTACTCGTGAAACGAGTAAGCTTTTACTGTTATTAGGCCCTGAGTTAGACTGAGGGGTTCCTTATTTGTACCTACTTTTCAGTGAAAATTCCGTATTTTTCCTTATGTATGACTTACGAAATTCCTTATTTCCTACTCCCCCCCCCCCCCAAAAAAAAAAAAATCCACTACGACCCGTGCAACTGTTTCCTATATGTATCAGGAAGAAATTGACGGTGTTTTGAATAATGACGAAGTTACTTTGAGTAACTTTTTTGTTCTCTTGGTCACATTTTTGAACAGCGTAAAGGTACATTCCCCCATGTTGGCGTTCCTGTATGGCTCAATTTTGCAACATTAGTTCAAACGTATGTAATTGTTGCAAATGCTCTTATTTTCTTTTTTTTTTCCACGTGAAAGACGGTTTTTGCTACATTCACTTAGGGATGTGCCGATTATCGGATTCGTATCGGTATTGCCAGTTATAGGAGGCAATTCCGATATATCGGTACCGCCGATGTCCACCTCCGATGTGCCGATACACCGTATTGGATCAAATACAGGCCGCACTTTTTTCGATGTATACGGAAACGGCCATAACTTCGGTAAACATTGACCTATTTTGATGTTCCAATACATCGTTTTAGCCCTTTTTTCGCCAGCTTTCCAATGGTGCAAACCACAAGTCGTTAGCTCCACCCGTTCTGATGTTATGTATTAAAAACCATTTAACTTAGTTTTAAACAAACATCGCCTGCAAATAGATAAGAAAAACTGCTGCTTATTGGTATTTTAGGACTGATATATCATAAAGTGCTCGTCTGTTTATTAATTAATATAAATATTTTCACATATTTGGATTTTTACATCTTTACAGTTGTGCAGAAAATGTTTGGCTGCATAACCACGCAAAGTACACCAAACAGCCGTATTCAGCTACTGAGATATTCATCCCATGTGTTAAAAACCCCTATGGAGCTGCTTGTAAGTGACGACCAGTCTATGGGGTTTTGCTCATATAGCCTGGTGTCATAATTTTAGAAAAGTAGTTTAGAATATATGCTAAATTTACCTACCATAGTGTCTGGTATCCAGAAAGTAAAATTGTCAGATGAAAACGTGTGTTTATAAAAGTCTGATGATCATGAAAGTGTACAAAACCAATTTTAGTCATTTGTCAGATGATGATTTCATCTGGTATCCTAGCTAACAGGCATGGTAGATTTTGCGTGTATGTGTGTCCCACACGTACATACGCCAGCAACACGTTTTGATCTCGCTTCATCTTTGATCAGTGACCATGGCCCTGACCACTCGGCTGTGCCTGGCTCGTTTCTCTAGTGTTTATCCTAGAGAACCGTCGTGAAACTTGCATTGACTTAGTTTTTGGTGTTCATGCGTAGGCTTACCTCTCTGACACTGAGCAGATTTTAGCAGGAGGTAATAAAGCATACATAGTATGCGGAGAGTAGACCATTCTCCATATAATCGGGCACTTGTATAGGAACGGGGCCTCATCACAACACATAAACCCCAGCTTAACGGAAAATGACCTCATTTCCATTTCATTTGTCATTACTTTACATGCTTTAGAATTAGATTAATTGAGTGTATGCAGGCTAAGTGAGCTTTCATTTACTTTAAAGTTGATTAGTGTCGTCCGATGGGGTTCGTTAAGTTACAGCGAAGTGCAGTGTGGATGTTGCATGACGCTTCCAACTAGCCCTGATTGACCTTTTAAACTGATCGGTGGTACATTCTGAGCTGTGAAGGTGAACCTTAGGTAGCATCACTGAAAACAACTCTTATGTAGCCACCCCTCCCCCCATAGTGATTAGATGTAAGTCTACACATTTATTTCTCTTTGTGAAGTAGTATTGCGGGAGGAATAATGAGATTTTGGTTTCAGAGTGGCTACCTCCATCTAGAATCATCGTTGATTGTTTCAGTTTGCGGTAGCTGTGTAAGTTCGACTGGGTGTTTGCGGGTTGTGAGGTATTTGTGTTCGGGTTGTGATAGCTGTGTTTTGGTTTCTTTCGGTGTGTGATAGCTAGCATGCAGATGCTCTGCATGGGTTTGCTTATTGATAGTGTTGTGGTTAGGGTAGGTATAGTCTAATGACTTGGGGTGAATCTTTTTAATGTGCGAAGAAAGCTGCTTTGCATGAGGAACTTCTTGGCGAAGTCTGATTTTGAGTGGTATAATTTTTCCCATTGACTTATAATGTTGAATGTTAAGCCCAGATGGGCACCTCTAAAAATATTTTCAGATTTTTTCCCCTTTTGGAATAGTGATTAGGAGGGTCGAAGACCAACTTTTCCGCACTATTACGATATGAAATTGAAAAAAAAAGCATTTCTTTGATCCGCCATCTTAATAAGGAATCCGGCCAACTTTGTTAGTTGGGCCAAGATCGAAGAAAATAGTCGGCAACTTGTGTGGTGTTTTTCCCCTTGCCTTCTTTTTTCCCTAATCCAATAGATGCAGGAGCTGTCTTCTCATCTCATCAGGTTCTTGGTTGTTGGCCGTTGGCTCATTTTTGAGGCACAAACAGCAGATGTTGCGTTAATGTCGGATGAACTGGTTATTCCCAGCCTTTTTGCTGCCAACGCTTTTTCGCTTCTTCGTCATCATCCTTTGCCAAATTTTAGTTTAGCCAATTTCGGATGTCATTCTTCGTTAGTGTCAAAACACAAGCTGCAGCAAAGACAGTCTTGCAAGATGTGACAGCAAGCGTGGGGGCCAACATGTCCCTTAACACTTACCCGGAAATGCTGGTGTGTACCCATTAATCCATTTGAGAGAATCCCAAACCCCTTTTTGGTTTTGGATATCGGCATTCTTGGATGGTATTAAACTAGTATAAGATTTTTTGGTCGCTCTTTAAAGTTATAGGACAAGGACCTTGGGCGCTAATTGGGTAACCAGTGTTTTATCCTTTTTTCCTCTTTTTCAATGCCAACTACGGGACTAAAAAAAAAGGACTTAGCAAAATACGCCTGAGCTTAGCCTGTCCTTTCTTTTGGAGTTTGACAACCATGCAGTTTACTGTTTAGTTGTGTAATTTGTTTTAAAATATTCGAAATGCTTGGCACTATATAATTTAATCGAAATGTAAGCTCCATATTTTTATGTTGGCTTGGTTCGTCAATTTTTTTTCCCAAATGGTCCTCTCTTTATTCAAATCTTTAATTAAAACGTCACTTAATGATCACACATTTTAATCAGTATCATGTGTTTAATTTACTGGTATTCGGGCAAATACATTCGACCATTATTTGGCACAGGAATGCATAATTGGTATTTGGCCGAATATGTAAATTGTTTGGTGCCGAATTTTCGGTCTTGGGCAGTTTAACTGTTTGGTTGCATGTTCAGTATTCGGCAAGTTGAGAATTAGGTTGTATATTCGTTATTCGTTTTTCGGCAGGTTAGGTATTCAGTTGTATAGTTGGCATTCGTTCTTCGGCACGTTAGGTATTCGGTTGTATAGTCAGTATTTGTTCTTAAGTATTCAGGTGTATAGTTGGTATTCATTCTTCAGCAGGTTAAGTATTCGGTTGTCTAGTCTGTATTCGTTCTTCGGCAGGTTAAGTATTCGGTTGTATAATCTGTATTTGTTCTTCGGTAGGTTAAGTATTCAGGTTTATAGTTGGTATTCGTTCTTCATCAGGGTAAGTATTCAGGTTTATAGTTCGTATTCGTTCTATGGCAGGTTAAGTATTCGGTTGTATAGTCGGTATTTGTTCTTCGGCAGTTTAAATATTCAGGTGGATAGTCGGTATTCGTTCGTCAGCAGGCTAAGTATTCAGGTGTATAGTTGGCATTCGTTCTTCAGCAGGCTAAGTATTCAGTTGTATAGTCGGTATTCGTTTTTCCGGCAGGTTAAGTTTTCGGTTGATTATTCAGTATTCGTTCTTCGGCTGGTTAAGTATTTGGCTGTATAGTCTGTATTTGTTCTTCAGTAGGTTAAGCATTCGGTTGTATAGGCAGTATTTGTTCTTAGGTAGGCTAAGTATTCGGTTGTATAGTCTGTATTCGTTCTTCGGCAGGTTAAGTATTTGGCTGTATATTCTGTTTTCGTTATTCGGCAGGCTAAGTATTTGGTTGTATATTCGGTTTTCGTTATTTGGCAGATTAAGTATTAGGGTGTATAGTCAGTATTCGTTCTTCGGCCGGTTAAGTATTCGGTTGTAGTCGGTATATGTTCTTCGGCTGGTTAAGTATTTGGTTGTATATTCGGTAGTTGGTAAATTTTGTATTCGGTGCAGCCCCAATGAAGTCCGTGCAGCATCACGTTGCGCTTAAAGTGGAGTGTATTTGAAAAATGTGAGAAAATTAAAAGTAGGTATGTGAAAAGTGTGGAAAAAAATTAGATGTAGGAATGTGAAAAAGCAAGTACCCTGGTAGCACCCCTGTACTTACTGAAATCGTGTAACGTCTGAATGATAATTAAGTATCGCTTCACGATGCTGAACTATTCACATTCACTGTAAATTAACAAAATGAATGCCTACAGCTTAAAAAAAAAGAAAAAATGGGTTATGCCGGATAATTGTTAACAATGATAAGTAATAATTATACCACCCTTGGCGAACTGTATCGGATTTTTCACCCGATAGGCTATATCACACACGTGGCCAATCCGCGAGAAATAGTCAAGATGACGAGGCCGAAGGCTTGAGATGCTGTGGAGACATAGTTCGAGTGTGTAGGCCATGTAAGGGATATCGCCCATCGGCTCATAAATCCGATACAGTTCACTTCGGAGGGGGGGGGGGGGGTTAACGAATTTAGCGCACGGTCCCTAACTTTCGAAATGAAAAACAAATTAATTGTTTTGGTAAATTGAAACAACACACCTTCATAGCTATGTTGTTTTGCATAATTTTATATTGGTGCAGTCAGGTTTGCGGCCGATAATATTTGAGCGGAGGAGATCCTTTGTGTGTTGTGTAATACAAGGCCAACTGAGAGAGTAGCTGAGTTCCTCGCAGCGAGGAACGTAGCTACTATCTCAGATGGTCTTGGGACTAGCAGACGAAACAGCATCAACGCAAAAATAAGTCATACCCGTATCGATTTTCGTATTTTAACATCTTTATAATTTTGTAAGCTAATATCTTATAATTTTTCTTCGGCGATCTATTGGCATAAATTTAAATTTTTACTGCATTAGTCTTTTAGATTTTTGATATCATGGTAATTATTAGCAAATTAGTACATGCACACACATAGATGAAATGTCATGGTTATTGTACGCGTGCGAAGGATCATTTTCTTACAGGATGCGATTAAACGTTTCAATGGATTGACTAATGGGAGGTAAATAGACCTTGGGACTGTACTTGATGTGGAGGATCGAGAAAAACTCCGTTGGGAGGAATGTAAAATCCACTGCCGTTTTAAACTTGCAACTTCGTTTTCCGAATGTATCCAGGAGCCCATATTGCCGAACAAAGCGTGTGTTGTGTAAGGAACGGCTTTTTTTTGCTGTAGTATCAATTTCTGGCAGACTCCCTCGCGTCTCGGTTACTTTTCATTTGATATACTGAAACCTTGTACGAGATAAAATTAGTTGATAAAATCTGCTTCTTCCCAGTAATTTTATCATTCTTCAGTTTGTTTTGGTTGTCAGCATGACTCATGCTTCTCTTTTTGCGCCTGTTATTCTTTGTAGTCCTCTGCTTTCTTTTTAAGGGCTTTTTAAGTGCCACATTTTATTTTGTTTTTTTACTGGCTGGAATTTGTCTCATTATTTTTCGAACTAAAAGGGCTACCCTATGACTAGCCTTCTTTAGAAGTTACTTGTAGATGTTGTGTTAAATTATCAAAAAACCTGAACCGAAGTCAAATCAGTAAAAGGAACAAGAGTAAGCTTTCTTGTAAGGTTTCAGATGCCACAATGTTGTTGTAGAGTTTAGGCCACGTGAAACCTTACTGATGTGTCAATCGTTACGTAATACAGTAAAAAAAATTGAAATCGTTGCAGTTCCCATTCATTAAAAAGGGGAAGAACTGTTATTAGTATTTTATTATGTTTTTTAGTTTAGTATTGGCAAAATAAGGCTTTCTATATGCTGATCAAAATAACATTACCTGACATTTTTAACATTACCTCTCCATCTGCGGTTTCCTCTAGACATTTAAAATCAAGCCAGTTCCCAGCTTGTAACCCAATGCGCATGCGCGGATTCCCCTATATAAGATGCCCGTTGGGCTACGTTAACATCTCTTTCGCTCTAACCTCCCACCTGTGTGGCCGTCTGTGTTTCCTCCACAACATCTTGTCGCCGCTTGGGATTATTTTCTACTTGCCTCGACGATCATGTTTGTAGGATTGTTTAACGATGCACATAACGAGTTGCATTCTCCACCTGCAACTCCACCAAACCTTTCCCTTCGACTTAATGAGGACGGTCCTCCTCTTGTTGCTGACTCGGTTGACTTATCGTCACCTCCTGTTCCGTCGTCCCTTTCCAATGTGAAACAGTCTGTCGCTTCGTCTACTTCTGTGGACAACGACAACCTGCCCTTTGCAGTCCCGACTCAGTGTTTCTCTGCAGACCCTACACGGACTTGGAGATCTTCCAACCCTGTCGTGGATCCTTCCGTTTCATCTTTCGGGCATGTCTTCTTGTTGCCTCGACTCCCTTCTGGCTTGCTGGTTTGTCCCCGCTTTTCTGCATCTTGCACTCATGACCTTCTGAGACAAGTTTTTCACCGCCACTTTGCGTTCCGCCGACTTACGCTGTGTCTTACTTTTTCTTTCAGCCGTGGGGCCTTGGAATGGGCCAAGTCCTCCTCAGCTGTTCAGCTTACCTTGGGCCTTCTGCCCTTTTCATTGGCAACATCTCGTGTTCGCCCCTGTACAGCTACAGGCCCCGTGTCGCTCAGCGACGCGACGTCCAGCACCGAACATCTTCAGGACCTGACCTCGTCAACTGCTTCGGCTTCTATCTTTTCCGTCTCCTTCCTGTGAGCGAATGACTTCATTCCCTTTAATGCCAATCACTCACTCACTCACTCGGTAGTGAGAAAAAGAAATTAAAAAAAAGACGAACATAAAGCAATCGGCAGAATATAATAACGAGGAAACCGTGGTCTGTGCACAGGCGTAATACGAGAACTCTTGTTTTGGCCAGTTGTCCTCATGTTCATCCCTTCCCGACCAACCAAAAACGAAAAAGAAACAAGGGGGGGGGGGAATCCTTGCCTAAACAAGCCTTACCCATCCTCTGTTATTGGCTCTGCTAATTGTCAGCCGGCATCTTGACAGTGCTGCCGTCTCGTTGTGATATAGAGCATATCGACGGCACACAATCCTTTGCCCAACCCTTTGGTGGGAATTTTCGTCATGCCCAAAAGGAAGACGACGCCTGCAGTTCCTGCACCTTGACCACTTTCCCTACAACATTGTGCCTGCACATCGGTTGTTCATTACCCACACCATTTGGATCCTCACACTGCTTGTGTTCGCCATCAATCGTGCCACAGAACTTTAACCCATGTAACATTTGCGGTTTGATGATGATAATGGTTAGGCCCAAATGGAAAACACGTACCGATCGGCCCAACGTTCCGTCAAAGTAAAATGCACAACGGCAGACTTGCTGCTGCTGCTCAGCTTCCATCTTCTACGCCATCTACAGAGACTCTGGCTACTATTCCTGTTGTACAACCGACTACTTCATCATCTTCTACCATAATGGCTGTTCCCGTTACGACACCATCATCACCAGTCCCGCCTGTCGCCTACTATCAGTCCGTATGCCCGGCTCCTACGAACATTGCTCCCAACACAACACTGCCTGTCTTGTCTTTCCTAGAGATGCTCGGATCAGCCAAACGGCACAGCCTTCACCCCCAGGTACGTCTGGCACCGATACTACACCAGTATCAGCCCCTCATCAAAATGCTAAGATTTCTGTCGGCGACACAGCACCGGCTGTATGTTTTTTTTCTACTTATCGTTCTGTGCGTCTGGACTCCAAACATCCTGTGTGTTTTTTCAGAATTAGACCAACAACTGTGGAGGTGGCTTTACTACGAGTTTTTTCCCCTTCTCTTCTGTGCCTTACGGCCTTGGGAATTCGATCCTGAACGCTACTATTGCGAATCACTCTGCGATGCCTTCTACCACACTACGGTCTTTTCTACGGGCACATTGGGCCGATCTATTCCTTTTTCTGCTGCAGCCACTCTGCAGTGCCAAGACAATGCCTCCAACGCAGTCAAGACAACATGTCGCTGACCTACAGTTTGTTCTCCAACTGACCTTTCCGGCTCAACTTCCCTCTGGGATTTCTTCTGTGCCTGTCAACATCCCTGCACTTTCGCTTCATGTCCAGCCTCGGTTTTGGGCGTCGTCCATGCCTCTGCATTTCATCAGGTTTGTTGCCGCTTGCCTGTGGTCTCCTTCCTGCCAATTGTAATGGTAAGTGCACCCGCCCATCTTTTATCCTTGTTAACATCTGGTATTGAGTTGTTTCCAGGTACTTGTGACGTCTGTCAGCATTCATTAGGGAATGTGACCGTCTAGGGTGCTTCGGGTGCTAGAACCCTTTAACTCTTGCAAGTATGCAACCGCCTGTAACCCTGGGGATGATCGTCAGATGGTGCCCCCCTCCGGCATGGATGATGTCTGCTGAAATGCTAAAAATTTCAGGTACTCTATATTTCCGAAAGACATATAGAAACGTAAGAATGCAGAATGATCCCCAGCTGATTCTTGTTTCTATTGCTTACCGAAATGTACATTATCTTTTACCCACCCTACCTCTCCTCTCTGGTTACCACCTGACGCTACAGAGAGATACGAAATGCTAATCTAGCCCACCGGGCGTCTTATATAGGGGAGTCCGCGCATGCGCACTGGGCGACAAGCTGGGAACTTACTTGATCTTTAATCTCTGGAGGAAACTACAGATGGAGAGAGGGAATGCTTAAAATTTCAGGTAATGTATATTTTTAGTAGGTAATAGAAAAAAGAATTGGCCGGGGATCATCCAGCATTCTTTAGCTTTTTTAAAAGGGCCCATCTTTAAAAACTCTTAACAAAGAAGAAATAATATACGTACAGATTTGTTTGGTTGTGTTTGTAGTGCTGGGCAGTAGCGGTATTTTTAATGACTTATTGGTATTTTTTTTAACCATGTACCGAAATTTATATCTACCGAGATACCGATATTATGCTTCGGTTTTAGAAGCGTTTATTCCGAAGCAATGATTGTTAGACCGTAACCCGACTTCCGAGACGATTTTCGAATCCAGTCAAAGTGGTAGTGTAGCAGGAAATCTCGACCTTTTATATCGCCAGTGCAGTTTGCCATATCAGTCTTGAATGCAACGTGAATCGAGGGATATCAGTTTGAAATTATATATAAACTGAAGTAGGTTTTTCACGATCAAGTAACAAGATTCCATTCAGAATTTATCAAAACTTCTATTGCTCAGATGAACTGTTTTCACCTTAAACCAGCTATGCTTGTGAATTTGTTGCACCTAGTTGTCTGAATTGAAATACTACCAAATTTTTTTTAAAAGTTGGTACCCGTGAATATTGAAATATACCGATTTAAAAAAAAAATCTAAATACTGGTACGTACCGTACCTAATGGAATATTTCCGTTACAAGCCCGACACTAGTCTGTAGCCTAGAATTCAGACCAATGTATTTTGGATAGGCTTGTTCATAAAGTCGAAAGTGGTTAGCTTGGAATTAGGATGGAGCATGAGGTGTTGTTCCTGGAATAAGTAACTTGGGTTTGTTCGCTTATTGTGAACTGTAATATTTGGCGAAAATCAAAAAGTTTCAGGTGTGGCGGGGTTCACCTAATGATAACATAACATGAAATGGACGGCTCAACAATCATGTTTGATTCAGTTCCAATCACGCTGCTCTCTTCCTTTCACAGGAATAACTTACCAAACTTGATCTATTGCCCTGTCTGTCGCTTTAGATCATTCGTCTACGGCCGCTCAAGTGAGCTTTTGGATATGTCTTGTTTTGATTCCCACTTTGGTTCTTTGCTCGAAGTCCCTTTCCCGCGGGTCACCCTGCGCACAGGCTCTCTGTCGTTATGGACTCCAGTTTAGCTCTTTTATATGGGCGAAACCTAGTCCCAACTTCTAGAGTGCTGGTGTGCATGCAAAGAGCGCAGTATGGTATTTGAGCTTACCGCGCGTCACTGGCAAGCCTCCATAACGGTTGCTTCCAGTGGCAGCCTGTCTTAGTATGCCCGCCTAATGCCTTGCCTAAACCTGATTTTTGTAACAACATTCAGTTAAACTTAAATCTTACTGGCGGTCTAAGCCTTTTTTGTTGCACAACCGCGGTAGGGGGCAAGTTTTGTTGTAGGACAATGAGGGAAGACAAAATACCACCACCAAAACAGCGCGCCGTATGGCATCTCTCCCTCAAGGCAATACGATTTGAGCTGGTTTGCGTAATTTGTTTCTAATGCCTTGTCTAAGCCTGATTTCGATAACTAGCTAAAGTTAAACTTAAATCTTATTGCCAGTCGAATACTCCTTCCACTTGGGGAAAAAGCCCGGACCCGGCCCGGGCCCGCCCTGGACCCGAGGCTGACCTTTCCACACTCGACTACGACTTGGGTCCAGACCCAACCCCGACGTTCAAGTCCTGCTCGAGGTCGGGACTTGAGACGCCGACCCCAACCCCGTATTTCAGTGCACTCCGACCGGGCCCGCGCTTTAGGGAAACGTTTTGACTCTAGGAGAGCTGATAAGCAATAGTTATAGAGGGAAAGCAGGAGGAGGGGGACGGGAGTGGGAGGGGGAAAATCTACAACGATGCACCAAAAATGTTGTCACGAGAGAAAGATTAAAAGTGCAGGCCTTGTCACCTTGGACGCGATGTCGGGAGTTCAGTGTGGAAAGGAGTAAGGAAGGAAGCAAGGGAAAGAAGGGTGTCGGGTTTTGCCTGTGGGCACAAGCCGGAGCCTGGACCCCCAACACTGCTTTCCGGGTCCAGTGTGGAAGTGGCTTAAACCTTTTTCGTTGCACAAGCGGGTAAGAACAAAGAGAGCAAGTTATTCCGTAGGCAATGAGGGAAGACAAAATACCACCTTCAAAACAGCGTGCCATATGGCATCTCACTAAAGGCAATACAATTTGTAGCTAGTTTGAGCAATTTGTGTCTAAGCGTAGTTTATCCCTAGCCAGAGGCCGATCTTAAAACTTCGATGTGTGTCTCTGTTGACGATTCCTGGATCACGCAGAGGCGGAGGTGTAACTGTGTCTAAGCCTGATTTAAAGCGGGATCGGGATTCCTGTAACTGGCTATAGTGGTACTTTAATTTCAATAGCCATTCCCTACTCATGATTGTGCGAGGTGTTATCGCCATGTAGGTAATCGGATGTAGAAGTTCTTGGTAATCCACGAGTAATCTAGAGTCTTCCTTGGTAATCGCCGGTAACCCTAGGTAGCCCTAATCCGAGAGGCAGGAAACTGGCTGAAAATCCGTCGTAATCGGAGGTAATCCAAAGCATTCCATGTAGTACTGTAATCCAAAGTCCGTATTCTGTGTAGTAATCCAGCAATCCAAAGTATTTCGTGTAGTAATCCTGTAAGCCGAAGTAATCCGTGCAGTAATTCTGTATACCGAAGTATTTCTTGGTGTTAATACTACAGTAATCTGAAGTATGCCATACAAGCTTTGCAGTCTTGGCAATTCGAGTTGACAGGTAATCCGGCGGCGATAATCCACTGCTCATCTTTTTATTAACTGGTAATCCATGTTTGCAAGTTATCCAGTGTATACACTACTTTGACCGCTTAATATATTACTCTTTTGGATTGTGAATGTACCATGCATTGAAGTTACTTGCATTAACAGGCAATTACGGTGATTTACCTTTCTCAAAATACAATACGCCTCTTTAACTGTTTTTAAATCCTGAACCGCATTTTACACAATTTTCAGAAAGTTCTTTCTGATTTTTGGTAGCTTACGTACAGTTTCTGTTACTGGATGAAGATAACAAGCGACATTTTAACCCACCTAACTTGCATTTGAGGCATGTATATCTGTATGTATATTTCGCTTAGGAGTAGCCTTAATGATGATGGTGAGGGATCATGACGTCCGGCTAGAAGCGAGCAGGCGAGCAGCCTTTGCATTCCAGCGTGGGGAGAGTGGCGGTTGCGGTGGAGGTGGCTGTTTGCTAGAACGGTTTATGTTACGCCGGGATCAGCTAGTTTTTTTTATCACAGTTTTCCCAAAAAATATATAAACATTTCGACCTTAAAGTGGCACTATCACCGATTGAAACACGAACGAAAATGCCATGGTGCCATCTAGCGGCGCCGGCGGTGATATTGTTAATCTTTATAGCTTGCTCCCAGTTGCACGAGGACTTTCCAAATTTTTTACTCAATAATTAAGGAGGTCGTGGGTTGTTTGTTTCGTTAAAAAAAATGGTGTTGTGCATTCCTTCGCTTGATGCAAGCAGCTGCTAGATAGTATTGGATAGCGCTAGATGTTACCACATTCTGCCTACTTTCAATCAGTGATAGTGCCACTTTAAAAAAAGGCAAAAAAGATAACGGCAGAGAAATAAGCGTTTTAGGCCGTTTGTAGGTTCGCACAGGTGGGCCTTGTGAAGTTGTAATAGTGACAATGAACAGAAATTTCCACAACTGCCGGTTTTTGGCTTATGGTAATACGCATGCGTGAATCTCTAAAAATTGTCCTTTATGAGTTGCTAAGTAACAACAAAAATGACCTTGAACTTAGCAAAGAGGTGTTCTGGGATTTCCCGACTTAACTTGCTTCTCTTTTATTAGGTTCACGCGGCTTGTTTATTAATTTATTAATTAGTCAGTTGTAAATTGCGCCCATTACGAGGCTAGGGTCTGACGTGGTCGCTGCAAATTAGCCTTGGGGGAATGTCGCGATGAAGCGTTGAATTGGGCTTCAGTCGCGTCGCGGTGTCTCAGGTCGCATCTGATTTAAATAATGTCAAAATTTTAGGTTTATCTCTGTAATTGGCTTAATGTTTGTTTGTCCGCCCACAGCTGCTCCACTCATCGACTCATTTTCCATCCTTGGATTCTTGCAGTCAGGAGTATATGAATATAGGACGCACGGTGATGGATCTGTATAAGTAGACATGCGACCCGTTCACGTGATTCATCCATTCGTCATGTTAACTGCCGGGACAGTGGCAAAAACACACGTTCTACCGTTGTTTTTTCTGTTATTACCGGCTAAAACTAGCAAAAAACCATCAAGCTGCTTCACAAGCTCATTTTTGCAGTAAAAGATATCTAAAACAAACCCACAAGGGTGAAAGAACCCACCAAGTTTCAGCCAATAAAAGTAGTGATATCAGAGCCAAAAAGGCTGCTACCAAGTTACTCCATTAGTTGCCAAGCTAATCCCACCGAGTATTAGATCAAAGGTTAAATCAAAAACCTAACCATTGCTACTGTCGGTAGCAATGGTCAAGTTTTTGATTTAACGTGTGAGGTAATAGTCGGAGGGATTAGCTTGGCAACTAATGTAGTAACTTGGTGGCAGCTTTTTTGGCTCTGATATCACTACTTTGATTGGCTGAAACTTGGTGGGTTCTTTCACCCTTGCGGGTTTTGTTTTAGATATCACTTCTTTTGTAGTTTTTTTTGTGTGGCGTCTTATTTTTGCCACTGCCCATTTAACTACCATCTGGCCAATTTTAGTCGAAAAATATTGAATACGAACGGAGATATGAATTTTTTTTTTAGTTTTGCTGGAGTGAGGACTTTAATCATATAAATTAAAGTGTTTGCTGACTTATTTCCATTCAACCATCAACAATACTGTAGCGCGGACTGCAAATTTGTTAGGAGCTTAGTGGCCCGAAGCCATACGCCCCACTACAAACAAGCAGCGCGTGCATTTTATCAACAATGTTGTGTTGCCGATTATTTCTGGCAGTCCGTTTGCATTGTTACTCGTTAACACTAATAACGAGTAATGCTTATTTTGATCACCGGTGGCGTTTTCCCAACATACCGAAAAGTATCATACATATGATTGCAGTCTTTTCATTTAATGCCTCCCCAAACGTCAAACCTTAAATGGCACGTATTGGAGTTATGAGTGTTGAATACCAAATTTCATTCGTATGTGTCGCGTAATTTCTTTTATATGAGCGGAATTAGTAGTCAGTATATAGTAGTCAGCTGAAATCAACGATCTTCACGCAGTTTTATGACATTGATACAGTTTATGCACGTGATTGAAATACAACTATTGCTTGTCAGGAGACAAAGGATGCCCATTTCCAACAATTTTCAAGCTTTTTCGCCGCATAGGTATTTTTCCTCGCCATCGTGAAATAAGCTCAGCTCTGGTTTTTGTTCAATTACCAAAGCTGGTGGCCATGCAACAACAATGCAAGAATTAAACAACGATTTTCTTACAATGAAGTTACAATGAAGTGTTTCAAGAACATTGTTGTCTTAGCGTAGTCCTTGATTCTTCTCACAATTTCTATGCAAAGTTTCGACAGTCAGTTGCATGTTCGCATAGGTATAGCGAGAAGAATATCTTTTACTGTAAAACTAAGCGTATGAAAGGTAAATAAGAAGTGAATTCGAATTTTTCAAAGTAAACGATGTGAAACTTTCAAAGGGAGGCTTTATCATTTGCCAATATTTGACTATTGTAGGGCACACTTTTTTTAAGTCTATTTTTGTCGTATTTTTGGCCAGTGGGAAAAACATGTCGAAAACCAGTTTTTGCCGGGATGGTAAAACCGGTTTTAACCACTTGGTGGCAAATGCTTGTCAACTTTGGTTTCTGTACTTTGGAGGTTCGATGCGCTCCCAGCCGAAGCCACGGCACCAGAAGTCAAGAGAGACCATTTTAGTGAATTCTAAGTAAATTCCAGTCGGAAATTTCTAGAATATTTTACATGCCACAATCGACATGAGCACGAGGCATCACAGGGCCATTCTCTTCACAAAAATGACAGAATACCTTAGCGGATAAAGGACGTTAATTCGACAATTTCCCTTTATTTGTTTGTCCCCTTTTTGTTTCCTCGCATTTCTTGCGAGATTAGGAAACGTGATCGACTGCTGCGGCTAAGTAACAGTCAGTGTTGTCACTCATTTTAATCAAAGTCTGTCATGTTTCTTAAGTATTCGGCAGAGTATTTGGCTAGGTATTCGGCCGAATAATTTTGTAGAATAGAATAAGAAGGTGATGGCTAGTAAGCTTTTTGAAGGCCCAAGCGACAAATGGTAAGTGAAAGGAACCGCCATTGTAAGTTGGTTTTTGCCGCATGAGGGAGGAAAACTGAGTACTCGGAGGCAACCCTCGTGCAATGGCGGAAGACAACTATAGAAAAACCCGTACATATACCCGTACAAACCCGTACCCGTACCTTCACCAGGATCAAACCTGGTCTGTAATACCCCGTTCATAGCACATCTTTAATCCGTGTATATGTGGATTAAACGGTAAAAGTGCTCCGAACGGGGTGGACACATCCGAGGTAAAGTGGACCGTATCCGCGTTAAACTAATCCGCATTGGTAGGTGGACCTAACACACTTCTCTTCTCATCACTTCACACTTGAGTGTGCGCTCCGGACACAAACGTGGGCCGAATTCCGGATCCGCAACATTCCATCATCAGGTGGCAATCTCGTTTCTGTCACTGTTTACTCAAATGCACCTCGGATCAACAAAGGAAGTATGCACTAATTTTCAAGGGAAGTTGATGCGACTGCCCACACCTATTATTTAAAAATTAAAAAAAATAAATGGTTCATGGGCTGGTGGTGCCACGGTGTGAGTGTTGCAGATGGAAGTGGGTCACCTTTTCCGACCCATGACCCACCTGACCCACTCAAGTCCTGACTCACTTGACCCACCCAAGTTCTGACTCACTTAACCCACCCACGACCCACAACAAAATGTCACCCATTGTCCGTGACCCATCCCACGCCATTAAAAAAATACTGTATAAGACGTTAAAAAAAAGGTTAGTGATAAATGATAAATACAGGTGTATAAAAGGTCCCCCCCCCCCACACGCACACACTCCAGCCTTCATTAAAGATTGTCCATCCTTCCATGCACCATGCTTCCAGACTTTTCTAGAAATTTCCCCCCAGATTGTCTTTATGACGACCTTTTTCTAGAACCTTTGGGAAACTTTCCAATTAAAGCTTTTGTTTTATTAAGAATAACATAAATGCAAAAGAAGCAATCCTGCCCACCGTGCCTTTATTTTGGGGTTTTACCCTTTTGGGGGAAACTATTTTTGAATTAGTAAGAACAATTTTTAAAGAGTTGTAGGTCGACTACTGATTATACCGTGAGAGTACCGTGGGTCGGTGGCAGGGCCGGATTAAACCTTGTAGAGGCCTGGTGCTTAAGTTTTAATGTGGCCCTATCCCCCCCCCCCCCCCCCCGTCCTGCAGAAAAAGGATTTTTTTTGACAATAATTTTTTTTTGTAAAAACAGCAAAAAGTATTTTATTTTAATTTAAGGCTGAATTAAGTGGTTCTCTGGACTGGCTAAAAAAAATTAACGGGTGGGTTTTTTTTATTTTACTTTAATCCGAGATTTTTCAGATGCATGCAAATTTTTTATTTTATTTATCAAACCAAAAAACTTCAGTTACTTATATTTTGTTATGGAGTGTAATATAAATGCTTTAATACCTGGCGCAACACGCAAATGTTGCACATTGACAAAAGTCTTTCTTTACATCCAGGTTTTTACTTGTGACAATAGCCTCTGAACAGCCCTTTGAGTCGTTTCAAGGCGATCACGTGAATGGAGCAAAAAGCACATCTGGTCATCGGCTCCAGGAAGAGATTGGTGAAAGAGTTGATTCGTAATTGGAATTTTTTTTAGACAGTGTCATGTAAAATTAAAATGTTTCATGCGCTAAGAAAAAACGCTCCTGAGAACCACCTAATTAACTTTAGGCAGCCTAAAATAGTACCTGCTTTATTTTCCCGTGGCTGTGAGGCCCCCTTGAGGCATGTGGCCCGGGTGCTTCAGCACCCGAAGCACCCCCCTTAATCCAGCCCTGGTCGGTGGGTAAACGTTTTGACTCGTGACCCTGTTGACCCACGCTAAAAATGTGAACCATTTGACCCACTGATCCATCGACCGTTGGGTAAGTTCCATCTCTGGAGTGTTGGTCCAAACACGAATCCGTTTAAGCGACAGTGGCGTGTTCTAGTGAGCGGTTGAGAAACTAACAACTTTTTTGTCTTGCTTTCCCTCTTGCGCCCAGAACGGGGTTTGGAAAACTAATCCCGATTCGACTCGGCATTTCTCTCCATTTCTCTCCATTTGGAATTCGATCCCGAATTAAAAGTCTGCTCTCCGAACGGGGTATTAGAGGCCGGAGATGTACAGCCGGGACCAAAACGTCTCTCGAATCTGACGCCCAGTGCTCGAGGCGGTCCATGCACCCCGAGTATTTGATATTCATCAGTTGGATGTTCGTTGGTGTATTCGGCATATTTCATATTCGGTGCCACCCCAACACTGAAGACGTTCTGCACTGACAGTACACGTCACTCTGTACCAACTCTGCCCCCACACAACTTGTGTACTGACTGAACAGTTTGTATGTATTTTTGACTTACATAGTAAAAGTACACACAAAAGTTTGCAGTCGATGTAGAGACTGAACTGATAGACAGTGGCGCATCCTGTCACAGCACAGCGTGTCAAGTATCCTGCGATCAGTAAAAAAAACCCGTATCACCGAAAATCTAGAAACACTTTCGCACTAACTCAGCCCCCACCAGAGATGGAAGTGGGTCACTTTTTCCGACCCATGATCCACCTGATCCATTGGAACCCTGGCTCGCAACGACCCGCTTGACCCACCCAATAAAGAACGAAATGTGACCCACAGTCTGTGACCCATTCCATCCTATGAAAAAATAATACAGCATAATACGTTAAAAAAAACAAAGGTTGGTCATAAACAAGTGACGTAAATGGTCTCTTCTCTCCCCCCCCCCATTCCAGCCGTCATTAAAGCTCGTCGATCCTTCCACGCACCATTTATGTATTATCAGGCCTACGTTAAAAAAAATAGGTTGGTAATAACTTATCTCCAACCTTTTTTTTTATGTAGGCCAGTCGAGACATCTTTTTCCAGATTGTCTTTATGACCTTTTTTCTACGATCTTTGGGAAACCTTCTAATTAAAGCTCTTGTTTTATTAAGAATAACTTAAATGCAAAAGAAGCATTTCTGGTCCCCCGTGCCTTTTTTTTTAGCCCTCTGGGGGGGGGGGGAACTATTTTTGAAAGAGCAAAAAAAATTTTAATGATCACTAAACAATGCGCCACGGCTGTTTACCGTGACGCACTTATCACGTGACTGGGCTAGTCCACTCAGACGGCCAAAGATCCGCTATTCTCGTTCGTCATTGGCTAACTCATGATGACGTCACGGCAAACAGCCGTGGCTCGTGGTATAGTAAGACTACTGATTACCGTAAGATTACCGTGGGTCGGTGGTGAATGGTCTTGACCCCTTGACCCACGATAAAAATTTGACCCACCCACCCATGGGTCAGTTCCATTTCTGGCCCCCACACGAACTGTGTACAGATGGCACAAGTTTTGTTTGACTTAAAGTACACAAAATGGATATTGCCAGTATACATTTCGTGTAGAGGCTGAGCTGCTTGGTACACAGTGGTTTATTGTTCGTGCAAAGTACGAAATGACCTTGGCATTTCTTTCTCAAATTGTACGGTTTCTCATTTTTCCGAAGTGGTTGACGCAAACCAAATATGTTAGATGTGGTTGGCATGGTGGCATGCTTGGTTGCTAAGGGGACGGTGTCATCAACAAGAAGCTGTTGACAAAATCCCAGGTTTTAATAGACCGTGGTGTCTAGGCCAGGGCAAATGAACTTTTTTTTTGCCGCTCAATGCGAAAGCTTAGTCTGTGACTGTTGTCCTAGCAACGTGTTTCTCGTCTCAGTTTAGTATCCGGGGAAACCCCCTTCACATTTTGACTTTTATTTGTTGTTGATGTTTTAGCTTGCCAAGGTGTTATCGTCTAGATTAGTTTTTAGTCTTCTCTACAGCCGAAACGGCTAGGAAGTCGTAGTCATAGCAACGACTTTGTCCATACGTCCATCGCTTTTTTTTCAGTCAAGTGGACTTGAAACACGGCAAATTAAAACATCATTGCTTCCTTATGGTTGACTTTCTCGACGTAACTCAATGTAGTCATCATAACTGAGCGGTGAGAGAGCTCAACCTGGTTGCTGGAGGTCTGCGGATCTGGTTGAACCCCTGGAATGGGGATCTTCGCAAAGTCCCCATCAGGACTGCGGGCCAAGGTAGCGTGAGAGGCTACCATGCTCCTACAGCAGCTATGGAAACTTATTCTGGACAATCTTTCGGCATCAACGATCATCGAAGGTTTCCAGTGTGCCCAGTTTGCCCCTCCCTTTACCAGATATTTCTTCTCTCAAAAAAGTCTGGTAATGTTCAAAATAGAGCCAGTTCAGCCACACAAGCATTAGATGGCTTTGGCTGACATAAGGCTCAAAGAAATTAATTAAAATTTATATACATTTGATAGTAGCATTTAACCACTATAGGAAGACACGCAACTGAAAAACTATGGATTTAGTTACGTCCCACGTTAGCGTCATTAAAAAAAAACTCGACATTGTGTTGCATGAATGAATAGGCCTACCCAATTCTCTGTTAGGTGCTACTTACTAAATTAAAACGGCTGGTAAAAAAAAGTAGGTCTCAGCTGAAAATTAGACCTAAAATTTAAAACTAGGCCTAAAAGTTTAACGCATTTTTAACCGTCAATTGTCATGGTTACTACTTTTTAGATTACATAATAGGGATTGTAGTTCCAGTGTGTGATAGAGGTGTACGCGTCAACTTTTTCAGTGAAAAAGTGGCGGAAGTGTACAGAAGACCGATTGCTACAAGGTAGTCGCTGCTGCTCTTTGTTGTTCTTTCCTGTACCGATGTGAGTGAAAAAAGGTGGCCTATCTTCGACAGTTTTATTTATTTGCTTTTGTAACTCTGTTGACAGTTTCATTGCTCCAGGCAGAAAAAAGAGCATTTGGGGTTCAAAAAAAGGCATTTTTGGGTAAAAGATAGAGTGGAGCATCTGCCTCAAGTGCCCCAATATAGCTACGCCCTTGACCAACAATACCCCTTCAAAAAAGATCCTTAAATTCATGAAAATGTATACCTTTGAAGTGTACTAGCGATCGTAACTCTTACTAGACTCTAACCATTTCAAGCTTGTTAGTCTTATGTTGCAGCAAAAGCTGGAATGGTTACAGCAACGACTTTGTCCGTCCTTCGCTTTTTTCAGTCGTAGTCAAGTGGACTTTAAAAACACGGTAAATTATAGGTACGGTAGCACGCTTTCGCGACGTAACTCAGTGAAATAATAACATTTGATCGTCGCAATTAACCAATACAGAAAGACATGCAACCGTAAAAAAAAAAAAGAAAAGTATTTCTTTAACGACACACATTAGTCTGGACACCATGTTTCGTGAATGAATAGGCCTACTCTCGGATCCAATTCTCCGCTAGCTGCTACTTACAAAATTAAAACGGTAGGTGACAATTGGGCCTAAAATCTAAAACTAGGGCTAAAGCTGACACATTTTTAATCTGCTCTTGTGATGGTTACTACTCTTAGCTTATACTGTATAATAGATATTGCTGTTGCAATACATCGTAGAGGCAACAGATGTGCTTTGGGACAACAGATGTGCTTAGTGGCATTCCACAAGACTCTGTACTTGGCCCTCCTGTTCGTGTTGTACGTCAGTGATCTACATATATCAACAGTTGATGTGCCCTTAAATAAATTCGCTGACGATGGTTAAACTTCACAACCAGGTTTTCGACCAGGTCACTGCGGACAGTTTGCAGGCTGCCCTTGACGAGTTGCACGGTTGGTCGGGGGACTGGCAACTCCCTATTGCCCCAGGTAAATCGAGACTCTTCATTTTGGTCTTCAAATCAGCTGTTCCATTACACCCTCAATGATGACACGATTCCAACCTCCAACTATGTCGAAGACCTTGGGGTCTGGATTACCAGTGACCTCAAATTCTCAACTCGCTGTAATCATATTGTAAAAAAAGCTAGGCGACGGGCAGCTGCCATCCATAAATAGTTTCGCTCTGGACATCGCTCCACTCTCCTTTGGGCATTTAACGTCTTTGTATGCCCTATTGTTGAATTTGCATCTCCTGTTTGGTCACCCTGTTTGGTGCGGGATGTAAAGTGGATCCAATCAGTCCAACGTAGTTTTACTAAGGCCATCCCTGGTTTAAAATCTTTGGATTATGCTGCCCTTCTCACCCGTTTGGGTCTTGACTCTCTTGAGCTTAGGCGATTGAAAGCTGATGTCTGCCTGACGTATGGCATCTTGCACGGGCAGGTCTGGGGGGATTTTTCAAATCCTTCAATTTATGCCATTCCGAACGCACTAGGGGTCACCCATATAAGCTTACTGTCCATAAGGCTAACCTGAATTGCCGTGCCCAGTTTTTCTCTCACCGGGTTTTGAATTGTTGGAATGCGCTTCCGGCTGCTGTTGTCTCTGCAGTTTCATTGGCATCCTTCTGTCGAATGTTGGAAGAGTGTAATCTTAATGAACATCTTCGTGTATTTTAATTCTAATCGTGCTTTTGGGGGTCAAAACAGCAAAATATGTGCTGCTTTCTCGGGGTATTGGATTTTGTTCAAGTGCATTTGTTGTGTCGTCGTGTGTTTTCAAATTTTTGGCCAAATGTTAGTGGTCTTTGCTAGACCCTTTTTGGTTCCCTTTTTCCTTTCTTGGAAATAAACATTTTGCTGTTACTACTATTACTAGGTGTGCGCCTCAACATTTTCGTTGGAAGTTGACCGAAAGTGGCTGGACGTGGATGATAAGTGAACTCATCTATGAAACAGTACCAGATAGAAACAACGGTTTTCACCATTAGATTTGGCGTCCAAAAATGAGTTAAAATTAATTTTAAAAAACCGGAAGTATGAAGCAGAAGTGGCCCGAAAGTAGCGGAAGTGTACAGAAGACCAGTTACAGCTAGGTAGTCAATGCTGCCTGTAATTATACCAGCACCATCAAGGTATAATTGCCTAATTATTTTATTTGGCATGTTCTGCTCGCATGACAGGCAAGAGACTGTTGCAAAAGCAAGAACGTGGAAGCGTTTGTAAGTGACTTGTTACGAGCAGATTGGCGAGAAGAACCTTATAAAGACTGGTTTGGCACCAAAAAGAGACTTGTGCAGAGAAACTCAATGAAAGCGGTTATGACGCTACGCAGCCGTCTCATTGCGAGTTCAGTTCAACAGGCAAGAGTTGTTATTGTAAGTAAGTTGTAAATTGTTTGAAGTAAAATGAAGTAAACCATCTTACAATACGTCTCCGTGTTCAAATCTATGAATTATAATGGTGGCAAGCGGTGGTTGCTAACCAAAGAAGGCTGCCATCAAGAGGTTACAAAGAGTCTGAATTTATAATGGTTGCAGCGGATGGTCCTTTACGTAAGAAGAATTCTGCAGTTTGATGACGGGCGTGAAGAACGACTATAGCATAAAGGGGAGCCTCTTCATATTTAGTTCAGATGTGTCTAGCGGAAAAGTGCAAGACAGGGAGCAATCAACGCAGGTGGCAAGTCGGATGACGCCTTTCCTTTCAGCCTTATCCCGGATGCCGCCCACATGTGGAAATAAATTTCTGGTAACTGTGTTAGACTTAGCAACGAGATGTACCGAAGCTCTGTCTGTGGAAGATACAAATTTAGACAGTTGAAAACAAGCTTCTGTTTAGTTTCTCAAGGGTAGGGTTCCCAGCTGAGCTTCAGTCCGACCTTGGGAACCCTTTTGTATCTGAGCTTACCGTGTGTTTTGTAGAAAGGTGTGGTATATACATTGTTCGCAGTTATCCATATCATCCACAATCATAGGCTGTTGAGAGGATGTATAGGACGCTAAAAGACGTTATCAGGGGCTTATGGCAGAGTACCCTGACGAGTTGGATGTTACCCTGGCACCTGCAATGTTTGCATTCAGTCAACTCCTTGTGAAACCACAAATTTCACTCTGGCGGAATTGGTTTACGGGGAGGAATTTGCGAACGCCATTGACACTTTTTAACGGAGCAGTGGTGAGGAGAAGAGGTCAATGAAGGTCAAGGGAGGTCCGTGGTGAGGAAAGGTCGAGGCCAAGTGTGGTTTGGTGATGGTTCTGTTGTAGTGTTGTGAATAAAGGCGGGAGTGTGCCGAGGGTGATATGCTGTGATCACTCGTAGGCCTATTGTGGTGCGTGCATGGTGAGGGGTCCGACAAACCCAGAAATAGCATACGATATTGGCAAATCAGAAATCACTACAATAGATTTGTACGAATTGCAAGATTTGTACGAATTGCAAGATTTGTACG
>JAHWFP010085203.1:0-29457 GCA_023313725.1 Lithobius niger | reverse complement strand
ATTTGTACGAATTGCAAGATTTGTACGAATTGCAAGATTTGTACGAACTGCAAAATTTTGCTTGGATTTGTTGATTTCAGGATGATCTACAGATTTTGCAGATTTCATTTAGATTTGCTGATTTGCAGTGAATTGTATGGGTCTGCAGAGTTCATGTTGATTTGCACTGATTTGCAGGATTTAGAGATTTACAGATTTGCAACGATTTGCAAGTTTCACTTGGATTTGAAGACTTAGCTTGGATTTGCAGATATCAAGCAGATTGCAAGCAGATTTGTAGATTTCGTGTTGATTGACACTGGTTTTCAGGATTTACAGAGATTTACAGATTTCATAAAGATTTGCAAATCCGAAATCTGAGAGCATACGAGATTTTAGCCCGTGACGGACCTCTCGGTGCCTGGTGATGTTCATCACTACTGTGCCTGATCGAGTAGAGATTCTTTTTGTAAAACAATCTGCACGAAGGGTTGGAGGTGTAATACCAGGACCTCCAACCTAATTGCCTAATTACTTTAATAAATTCGTATGTTCGGCTTGAACGACAGACAAGAGACTTGCAAAAGGAAGAAGTGAAGTTGTTACAATGTGACGGCAAGTGACTGTAAATTCGGAAACATGATCCAAGTCAGAAATTTCCCTGGGCTTCATCCTAGAGAGACAACTTTTTCGATTGGTCGTTCCATTCCGGAGTTACGGGTCCCTGAACGATAATTTCGATTGTTTTACACACAGGGGCTCGGCACACAAAACGAGTAGCACCAGGACAACTAATTTTGACCAGGAAGACAAAAAAAAATATTTAAAAATATTTAAAAACCACCACCACCATTACACACAATACTAAAAGGGGGAAAACTAGCCTGCGAAAACTAACATCGCGATTTTCAAGTTTAAACACCACCAGTTATGCTATTTTTCGTTCAATTACTTTCGTTCCAGGCTTCCTACAAACTGCAACTCTTTCTAATGCCAGCACCACCGACAATTCATCCCTTCGTCATTTTTTTTCACAACAACACAAGCCCCCAAACACCAACGTGTAGGCCAAAAAACACCCCTGAACCAATTTTACGGGTGCTGTTCAAATTCTCGATTTTATCAAAACGAACCACAATTTCGTTGAGACTTTATTTTACGATTTTGACATACTTTACCTCGTTGGAATCCAAGATCTTTAGCTTTCCAACCGTTCCATCCATTTTATCCTAAACATACATGTAAGAGCAGAAACGCGCTCGAATCACTCAAAGGACGTCGAAATGTGCATAATACAACACCTTCTCAAATCGCCATCATTGTTATCCCACAATGCTTAGCGCGCATCATACTGTTTGATGACGAGTTCAAAAAGATGCCTCACGCTGATTGGTTGTAAAGAATAAATTGTGGGACAACAGTACAGCTTTATACAATAATGTTCATGGCTATTTAATAATAAATTGCTTAATAAACACGTTAATCTGATTTGTTCAAAGTGTGTTGTTGAATTCTGCAGATAATCAGTCGGCGCTAGACAACTTCTTCAGCTCGCAATTAAACACTGTGATGCGCGCTAAGCATTTTGGGATAACAATGATGGCGAATTGAGAAGGTGTTGTATTATGCGCATTTCGACGTCCTTTGAGTGATTCGAGCGCATTTCTGCTCTTACTTGTATGTTTAGGATAAAATGGATGGAACGGTTGGAAAGCTAAAGATCTTAGGATTGCAACGAGGTATAGTATGTCAAAATCGGAAAATAAAGTCACAACGAAAATGTGGTTCGTTTTGATAAAATCGAGAATTTCAACAGCACCCGTAAAATTGGTTCAGGGGTGTTTTGGCCTACACGTTGGTGTTTGGGGGCTTGTGTTGTTGTGAAAAAAATGACGAAGGGATGAATTGTCGGTGCTGCTGGCATTAGAAAGAGTTGCAGTTTGTAGGAAGCCTGGAACGAAAGTAATCGAACGAAAAATAGCATAACTGGTGGTGTTTAAACTTGAAAATCGCGATGTTAGTATTCGCAGGCTAGTTTTTCCCCTTGTTAGTATTATGTGTAATGGTGGTGGTGGTTTTTAAATATTTTTAAAATATTTTGTTTGTCTTCCTGGTCAAAATTAGTTGTCCTGGTGCTAGGCCTACTCGTTGTGTGTGACGAGCCTCTGTGGTTTTACATTGTTGTAACCATTGTAATTAGGGAACAATGCCACTCAGCAAACTCCAGATCCATTCTTCGTGCACGTATTATGTCTTTGCTAAAAAGTTGATTGTTGAAGGGTAAAATGAAAGAATGGTCGTGGTGAAATGGTCCTGGTGTTGTGGTGTGTTGTTGTATTCAGCTGTAGTTATGAGGGGCGTGCAGCTACGGGCCATGGCCTGTAATAAATTATCCGTGAAAGAATCCGCGTTCCAGCTAAACGCATATAGATTTAAACCAAGCTACGTTGGCAGCTAAAAACGATAGAATGGCGAATTTATTTCGTAAATGAAGGCTTTCAGAGCTGAGTTGAGTTGTTTCAAAGTGGCCAGGAACCTTTGTAGCGTGACGCCATAGCCGTAAAAAAGGTTCACGGATTACAAACAAAAACGTCAAGGGGGTTGTATGATTGAAGTTTCACTTTACTTGTTAAAATGTACACGGGTAAAAATTGGTGATTTTTTATTGAAATAGTCAAATGTACAATTAAAAAAAATGCATCTGTGTAAGTGCTGTTGTGCTTTACGAATCATATATTTAAAACGTAAAGCACAACAACACTTAAACAGATGCAATTTTCTCAATTGTACATTTGATTATTTCAATAAAAAATCACCAATTTTTATCCGTGTACATTTTAGCAAGTAAAGTGAAACTTCAATCATAGAGCCCCCTTTTTTCCGGAATACTTGACGTTTTTGTTTGTAATAAATTGTTTGTAGTGAACTGAAGTAAACCATCTTACAATTCATCTCCATGGTGAAACCTCTGAATTTATTAAAGTTGCTTGTTTTTCCACTTTGTTGACCGTTTCGTTGTTCGGGCAGAAATAAAGGCATTTGGGGTTCAAAAAAGGGCAGTTTCAGTTTGTGGGGGAGAGGGCACTTGCCCAGGGCTGCCACCAATGTGAAAAAATGGGGAAAAAATGTGAAATGCTGGCCTCTCCAATAAAAGTGTGAAAAAACGTGATTTTTTTGTTGTTTTTAGTGAAAAAAAAGTGCTATGTACACCACGAATAATAAATAAAATAAACTATTTAGAAATTTTCTAACTCTATGCCAATAAACGTAAACTAAATGAAGACAGTCTAGCTACGCTGAAGAAGACACCTGTGACTGAAAACGGGGAACAACTACAGAAGAGAGCCATAGTCGTACAGGATCAAGGCTTAAAACTTTTGAGTGAATCTTGTGCAAAACAAGATTTACAGTAATGAAGATGGAAGCCGCGAACGCCATTTTGCAAGGTGCGCAGAAGTTAGGTGAAGAAGCAGCAAAAAAACAGTTAGGGACAGCTGCAGGTCTACCTCAAAAAAATAAAAAGTGATGTGACCTAGGCCTGTACGTATACCCTAACAAAGCAAGTTGAAAATATAAGGTGAAAAAAACAATAGTCTGCTGTGGAAATTGTGAAAGTTTGGGAACCCAAGGTGCGAAATTGTGGAAAAAAAACGTATGAAGTGAAATTTTATGAAAAACTGTTACACCCCTGTGGCAGCCCTGCTTGCCCCAAATGTAGCTACACCACCCTAATCCAGTAATACCCACTTGAAAAGGGTCCTTAATTTCAGTGAAACTTCTGAAGCAACTATAGCAATCGTTACTGCTTCTTGATAACCCTTTTCTGCTAAGCCCCTTCCCTTGCTTTTCCTATTGATGGTATTGATTTTCATAAATTACGCTTATTCGGATTGCTAGCAGGTTCATTACTTCAAAGTAGGCCAAGGGCCAGCTTTATTATTTTTTTTTTCATAAACAAACTCTACAACTTTGTTTTGTTTTTGAGAAAACAGCTTCGTGTCTTGTCTCTCAGCCTACATCTCCAGCTTGGCATGCAAGTTGCTGCGGGGAAAAGCACTTGAAAGTTAATAATGCAGATGGCAAGGAGATGTTCGGTTGGTTCCACAATTAAATTTTTTTAAGGACTTTTATTCCTAATTAAATTTGTGTACCCGCCGTGCTCCCGAATCGAGTTTCCAGTTCGGTCCTTAAAAAAGAATTTTGCTAAAACAAGTTCAAGCTGATGTTTGGATTTGATGTTCACTACTGTGTTTGATTGATTTTGGTAGTAATTGCAGTTTGTTTGCTTTTGATGAAACCAAATAACGTTAGGCATGTGTGCTATGAAAATTTTTCCTTTGGATTTAGATTCTGCGATCTGTACGTGTGCACTTTTAATGCAGAAGAAAAAGAAAAGAGAAATTAACCTGTATGTGATGGTAGCCATTAGCACTAAAACTAGACAAAATTAATTTCTGTGTCATGGAAATATCGATTACCTGAATTTTAGCATTCTCTTTCTTTTGCTGTGCAATCTAGAGATTAAAAATCTTTATTCTATATCCATCCAGTGTCGCTACCCTCTGCGCATGCGCAGCTTCCGTTACATAAATGCTGACGAAGGGCGTTTCTTCATCTTTCCTTCTCTACATTCCGACCTGTACAGTCCTGCTACCTGTGCAAGCTCTTCATTGACTCTACATGTTACTCTTTGGCCGCCCGACGCGTCGTGCTAAGGGTGCTCCTCGGGACCCTATTTCCCGACAAGGGTCTTCTTCACCAGTGATTGTCATTCCCGATGACCCGCCTTTGCCTGATTTTTTGGCGGTCGCCGCGTCTGTTCCTCGGTTGCTTCTGGTGGCCTCTCTGCCACCCACAGTCCTACTCATCGGACCGTCACAATCTGACCCTCCGGTCGCCACTGGTCAGACTGCCACCACCGGCACAAATTCCCCGGTCCCTTGTGGCCAGACCAGTTTTTCTCCGGTCTCTCGTGGCCTTCAGGATGAATTTCTTCGGGCCAAAAAGGTTTACTCTCTCCTTAAACTTCAACTCGAGTCTCAACTTGTCACCAGCGGCCACCTGAGCCCGGCCGCCTGAAGCTCCCATTGATCTCTCCTCACGATCACCTTGCAGGTCGATCACTTCTCTTTCTGAACCAGCGGACGCCGCTAGTGAACCTCTCCAGAGAGCGGGTTCATGAGCTCATGGACTCCACACTACCGTCCTTTAGCCGGAAGCGGCCTGGCTCTCCGGTTGCCCCTTCTACCAATCGCTTTACAGAAGATTGGGCGACATCTACGGCTAAGAAGATTCGTCTTGCTTCAACAGATACCCCCGGCCCTTCCAGGGCACCGGACCTACTTCCCTGCTCATCGGTTCCCCGGCCGCATCATCCTCCACCTATGGCCACCTCCGACTCGAACGGCCTTCCCACTCCTCCGTCCGGACAGTTAGAATAGAATAGAGAACCCGACGGTGCAAGCAAAAGCCAAGAAGCACCCCCCCCCCTCCCCCCCAAACCCACACACACACACACCCAAACCAAAGACCAACCACCAGGAAAAGCCTAAGCAAGAAAACGGTCCAGCCGACTTTTGAAAGCATCAAGCGAAGTGGAAAGAACAACCGAAACAGGAAGGGCATTCCAAGCCTCGACCACGCGTTCTGAGAAAAACCGGTGCCGAACATTACCAGAGGAGACACTTCCACAGAGTTTAAGGGAATGCCCCCTGGTCAAAGTGTGAGAGAGACAAAAAAAGTCGGCTGCCTGGACGTCAATAAGGTGGTTTAATATTTGGTAAGTGAGGATAAGGTCACCCCGGAGGAACCTGGTTTTGACCGAGGTCAAGTTTAGTTTGCGAAGTCGTTCATCATAAGACAAATTTTTGAGGGGAAGGCACCATTTAGTGAGGCGGCGTTGACAAGTCTCAAGACGGGCGAAGAAAGAAGCATAACAGGGGCGGCCAAGAATTCGAGAGCAGAATTCGAGCGTAGGGCAAAGGAAGGTTTTGTACAGGAGAGCAAACAGCTTAGGTGAGCCAGCAGAGAAAGTTTGAAGAAGGCTTTTTCGATACATATTCGATACATATTCGATGTTCGACATGCTCACTACCGGACTCTTCCGAGTTCCCTCTTCCGGACTTACTAATGGCGGTCGAGGATATAATCCCGGATTGTTTCTTGTACAAGACATCGCCTAAAGCGACCAAGCCTTGCAAGAACCGTGGTCTCTCCACAGGACTTGGCTTCGGTCTCCGCGACCAGCTTCCCCGTCAGAACCCGGTTCTAGCACAATTCACCACCCAACTCAAAACACTGCTTCGTACGGACGGTCTACTCCTGGGAAATGGCTTGTCTCTAGAACTGGACAAAAAACCGCCACCTACTTGTGCCGGTCGTGAGGCGACTGTGCAGCCAAACCTCGTAATTTCGACACGTACCGTCAATCAGAGTTCCTCACTTCGACACGTTAAGTTGGACTTCGGTACTTCCTTCTACCTCCCTCGTCGAGTCTCAGCCCTCTTCAGTCCTACGTCATAGCGACCGTCTCGGTCTTCGGGCAGTCTCTCAGGCAGACGTTCTGAATACAGCCGCCAATGCCCTGTGTGAAAAGCTCTCCATGGATCCTTCTCCGGACGAGATCACGGACATAGCGACACTGGTCGCCCCAGTCTTTCGCTGGGCGTGCTTTGCTACTTTCCACTCCATGATTTGGTTGACACGGCTCTCTTCAACTCCACACTCCTGCTCCGTGATGTAGTGCTCAACATGACCCCTAATCTCCATGACTACCAGAAACTTGCTTCGCAATGAACCAATTCACGAAACAGATACTCTTTTCCTGGGTTTGATCCCGAAGATAGCCCTTCGCCTGGACACTCGAAAGCCGAAGCCATATAAAAATATGGGCCTTCGTCGACAACGTCTGGTTGGACCACCGGCCCCCTCTGACCCTAAGGACGCCTGGGCAGCTTCCATGCCCCATCAGTAACTCGTCCAGCCTCTCCACGTCATCGTGCTCAGTCGCCCTTTCCGAACAAGGAATAGGGGCGCAGTTGCCCCTTGTCCCTACGGTTGCAGCTCCACTCCAGATTACCGCGGTCGCCCTCTCCGCAACTCCCCGTGACCACGTCAGTGGTCCAGATCTGCTAGTTGACACTTACCCCTTGCCTGTGCCTTCGCTTCTTCCTCCCGACCTGGCAAGGCATTACGGACGACCAAGCCATTCTTTCCATCATTTCTCAAGGCTTTCTCTGTTCTTTTTACCGGTCACCACCTCTACGATCCCCACCTTGTCTGGAAGCAACTATGCCAATGGGCCTTTTGTCGACAGAAATCAGTCTTTATTAGCAAAGCATGCTATACAGGCTGCTCCCAATCTGGAACAGACAGGGTTCTACAGCAGAATTTTTCTTTGTCCCAAGAAGATATGCGATCTTGGCTTCATTTTCAACATCCGGCTGCTAAATCAGTTCATCAAGAACCCCCACTTTCAAATGGCGACCGTCGAATCCATACGGTCCTCCCTTTTTCAAGGAGACTGGGCGGTGTCCATAGACCTGGCAGACGCCTAACTTCACATCCCTCTTTACGCCTCGGTTCGTCACCTCTTCCGTTTCCTATATGACGGGACGGTGTACGAGTTCACCTGCTTTCCCTTCGGTCTCACTGCCGTGCCACGGGTATTTACGCTAGTCCTGAAGACAGTCCTGTCTTTCCTGCATCAGCACAAAGTACGCGTCAATGCACGTTTAGATAACTGGATCCTTTCTCATCAAAACAGGTCTCAGCTGCTTTCAAACAGGGACTTTACTCTGCAACTCCTTCACAGTTTAGGCTTTGGGGTGAATTTCCCAAAATCCAATTTAATTTTGTCTCAAAACTTCGTGCTCTCGATGTGGTATTGAATTTGATTCGCGTGGTCGTATGCGCTCCCCGTACAGGGTATCAGCTCTACTTTCCAAGATACGGCCCCTCCTTTGGTTGCCCACCTAAACGCTCAAACACCTCAACTCTCATTGGTTTGCTCGACTCGGTGGCTCTACTCGTTTTGTACGGCAGATGGATTGTACGACCTCTGCATCATTTTCGCATCAGCGAATGGCTCAACCGGCCACCCACCAACTCCCAACAACGACCACGACTCCATAACTTCCCTCTCTCCACCCTGTTGACAGACATGGTTGGACGTCCAGTACATAACTTCAACAGTTCCCCTACACGAGCAACTGCCCGACATCCATTTGTTTTCCGACACCTCCCTCCACGGATGGCGTGTTCGAGTCGGCAACCACTTCGTCTCCGGGATATGGTCTCTGGACACCAATGACCACATCAACGTCCTGGAACTTCAAGCGGTGCTTCTCAGCCTGACTCGCTTCAACACCTTGTCAAGGGAAAGGTTGTACAAGTCCACATTGACAACACGACAGCGGTCGCCTATCTTCGTAATGGCAGGGGGACAAGGTCTCGCTCTCTCCATCACGTCACCTCCAACATCTTGAATCTGTGCGTCTGACTTCGGACAACCTTGCTCCCACTTCACATTCCAGGCAGCCGCAGTGTAATAGCAGACTCCCTGTCCCGATGCTCTTCCCTATCGGTTGAATGGTCCCTCAAAACATCCATTTGCAAGTGTCTCTTCCAGCTCTGGGGACGGCCGTAACTCGACCTCTTCTCCACGAGGCTCAATGCCAAACTTCCCAACTTCGTCAGCCCGGTACCCGACGATCGAGCATGGGCAGTGGATACCCTGACACTGGATTGGAGCCATCTCTTTGGTTACCTATTCCCCCACCAAAGTTCTTCCCCCTCGTTTTGTGCAAGATTGCCCAGTCTCCCGGTCGCTTCACCCCCAATTGGCCATCGGCCGCCTGGTTTTCCCTTCTGCTCAGTCTCCTCATAGATTACCGTCGTTGCCTTCCGGACACACCAGACCTGCTGTCGCACCGCAAGGGAACCATGCGTCACCACAACCACAGATGTTCCAGCTACACGCGTGGCTGCTATCATCAGATTACTCGACGCAACATGTATTCCTCCAGAGCAGGCCTGTCGCATTGCATCAAAAGCCATCCGGTCGTCCACCAACAAAATCTACGACAGCTATTGGTGCCGATGGCTTCATTGGGGTCTGTCGCAACAGGTCGATCCGATCAATCCCCCTTTGCAGGGTTCATATCGACCTGCAAAGTCAGGGAAAATCGGGGATAGTCAGGGATATGAAACATGGTCAGGGAAAGTCATGGAAAAATAGAAAGTTGGTGAAAAGTCAGTGATAGTCAGGGATATTTAATTTTAGATTGAAATGTCTTTTTTTTTTTTACAACCGTTTATTTGTGAACAGTTTTTTTTTCATTTTGTCTTTAGAATTAACCTTTTGGTCTTGTATGTTTCACTCACTTTTCTACTACCTTCTTGTCGTATTTTTTAATAAAAAAAAAAAAACATTTGCAGCTGCCATCCAGGCCTGCAGAGTGAGCAGTTGACTCTGCGTAATTAAAAAGTAAAAAGAGTGCAAGTGTTCTGGTCAAGGATATTTTAAGAAATAAGTCATGGAAAATCAGGGATAGTCTGGGATATTCATTTTCAGATATGAGTATGAACCCTGCTTTAGCGGACTTTTAACATGAAGGCTTACGTGGATCCACCATTCTCATCTATCGTTGCACTCTGAACACTGTCTTTCAGGCGGCCGACCATTTCTCTCTTGGACGATTACTGCATCGCTGCTCTCCTCAAGTCAGTTGAGATCGAGCGACCGGTGATTTGTCGTCTTTTTCCAGATTGGGACTTATCCATGGTCCTCACATCGTTGCTTTCCACTCCCTATGACCTTTAGCTTCGTGTCGCCTCAATCATCTGACCCGGAGGACGGTTTTTTTTGATAGCAATAGCCGCCCTTTTCGATGCGGCAAAGTCCAAGCCATTTCGGCGACCGCCACAGATTGTTTTTTTTCCAGAACAATTGCTCTGCGGTCATCTTGACTCCTAGAACGTCCTTAGAGCCGAGACCCAGAGACCGCACCAACTCGCTATGTATCCCGCTTTATCTCCGATCATTGGCAATGAGCCTGAGAAGCCCCTCTGCCCAGTCCGTGCGCTTCGATACTACCTACAACGTTCCAAACCTTCCCGTCGTGGCTGCTCTCAGCTGTTTATACCCTTTACTTAGGTGGCCAGCGAAACTTCAACACACATGGTCGCCACATGGAGAAAGACCGTCATTGTGGATGCCTACAAAGCCCTCGACATTGACTGCGCAGACGAAGGGATTCGGGTTACCGCTCCTGAACTATGGGCTGTCGCGACCTCTTGGGTCCAACACAGCAACGTCCCTACTACCGACATTATGGAAGCCGCGTCCTGGAGACACCCGACTGTGTTCACGTCTCTCTACCTTCGAGGCATGTCGGCTCAAGCTGATGGACTGTATGGCATCGGCCGTTTCGTGGCCACCAAGCGGATACTCGGACAGAACAACACACCTTAAGCGTGATGATCTCCATTATACTACATTTACCGTTCAATCATCCGCAAAGACTTGTCTTTCTGGGGTCCCGGAGCGCTGCCCTAGGAGGCTCCATTAAGTGGCGCCCGCCGCCATTGACGAGGTCTGTGGCATCGCTAACATTCAGGTAATGCATATTTTCATGACACATAGAAAGCCCAAAATACCAGATACAGCTGGTTGATTTTGGTTTCTATTGGCCTTTATGAAAATATACATTACCCTGGCACCCACTCTTCTCCCCTCTGTGTCACCACTGGTGCACTTAGAGGAACGAAAGACGAAGAAACGACCTTCGTCAGCGTTTATATAACGGAGGCTGGATGTAGAATAAAGATCTTTAATCTCTAGATTGCACAGCGAAAGAAGGAGAATACTAAAATTCAGGTAATGTATGTATATTTTCATAAAGGCAATCAAAACCAAAATCAACCAGCTGTATCTGGTATTTTGAGCGTTTTAGTACGATCTCTTTGCATTACATTTGAAACAAATCCGAACAAAAAAGCTCAAGTTATTGTTTCCCATACAGATGACCGCATAAACTAACGAGCAAAATCCAAATTCAATCGAGTATTAGACCTCTCTCGCTTCGCTCCCTCAGCCAAGTAGAACTTTCAAAAAACTTCTAACCTCTAAAAGACAATTGAAAATACACTTCTTAACACTATCACGATGGAAATGTTTTGCTTGTGGCGTCTCGTTTGTTGGCTACTCGTAAGAATTGTTGGTTTAAAAATTCTAAAAATAAATAGTACTTCCGCCCAGTTTTCCGATGGTGTTGCAACGAAAAGTGTGGCAGTGTCAACACAGCAATCACCATGGCGATATTTACTTACAAGTTATAAAATGATCGTTATTTTGTCACTTCGTGACGGCTGACTTACTTTTAGGGTTAGGAAACCTGTCAAGGAAAAACCAAAAAAAAAAAAATACTGTAAATCTCAGTAAATACGGCTGCAAACCTATTTACATTGCCTTTTGGACCTAAATGTCAGCCTGCCTAAGCGCAACGGGAAATTGAACCCACAACCTTTCAAACCAAATGCCTGGGCCTAAAGGTTTGCTTTAAAAGTCGTGGGTTCCATTCCCCGCTTAGGCAGTATGACATTTAGGTCCAAAAGGCAACGTAAATAGGTTTGCATCCGTATTTATGTAACCCTTCTCGAGCCCATTTGGCTTTTCGTCCTGTTTCAAGTATAAATCTCCTTTGTAGAAAAATTTCAACAAAACGAAATTTTTTTTTTATACATGAATTAAAAATACCGTTCTTTTTGACATTTTGAATTGAAAATACTGTGATGCTAAACTATATGTTAATTTTCTTTGTCTTTACACTCCGAAGGTGGTGCATTCACAGCACACATCACTGTCCAATGCGAAAAAAAATGTAAAACTGTTTTATTTTAAATTTATGCAATTTTAAGAAAGAATTTTCAAAATTCTACCTGTCGTCGTCTATCTCTCTCTCTCCCACATGCGCACACCCACACTGTCTCCCCCCCCCCCTCCCATTTCCACCACGCAATAAAGTATGTGACACAGTATAGTTTTCTTTTAATTTTTATAATTGCCGATGTTTCCCTGGGTGGAAAAATTAATTTTCAGCTTAAATTAAACTTAGTTTGTATTTCCCAGATTTATATTAAATCCTTCGGAAATGTCCGTTTCACGCCTTCAAACTTAACAAGTTAACATTATATAAATTTTAAAGCTGGCCCCTCCCTAGGGTAAAAATTTACGCATTTTTTTAAGAGTGTCAGTGAGTGGCACTACGGGTGTTGAACGTGTTAAAAAATTTGCTAAAAGTTTCTTTTAAAATGAATTTTCTCTGTATTTTCGAACATAGCTACTTTATAAGCCAGTGGGAACAGGGAGAGCTGTCGGCTTGAACCCGTAAAATATTTACGGTGAAGGATTGCCTGCTGCAGAGCTAAATTTCGGCAACCAAAGCCACCCTTGTTGTTTCTCTAGGGGGTTTTTGCAGTGAGGGAACAAAAATGTTTATATGGCAATATTGGTGCCCGAGTAAGCGCATGCCTGTTGCCACCCTAGACAAAACCCTACTTTGTTTCCGAGCTTAGGAAGGTTTGGGTTTTAGTGTTTGTCTCGTACATTCATTGATTCAGGTGCTGGAGTTGTTCCAAAAATGCTTGCACAGCTCCCATTCTGTCCAACAACACGTGATAACACGGAACTGGATGGTGTTGGCTGAAATGGATAATGAATCGACGAGTTTGCTTGACGAATGTCTGGTTTTTGGCTTTTTTTTTCTTTTTGGGGGGGCCTGAAGGTGAAAGAAATGTTGGGTGCAGAGAGAAAAGTCGTAGGTGGGAAATCATGAAGAAATTGATTTGTTGCTGATTAAACAGGATGGAAAGCCAAATTGGCTCGAGAAGGGTACAATAAATACGGGTGCAAACCTATATTTGCGTTACCTTTTGGACGTAAATGTCAAGACTGCCTGAGCGGCGAATTGAATCCACTACCTTTGAAACCAAATGCGTTAAGTCCTACCGCTGAGCCATACTGACACGGCCAAGGGTTGGTTAACCACTGCTTTTGTTGCCATGGTACAAGACAGATGTCGAGTGTCGATGACACGACAGGAAAGCAAGTGCACCTGTATTTGCAACAAAGTTAGGACTCATTCACGCTCAAAACATGTGACCGCTTGAGCTGACATGGTGGATTTACCAGTATGGGTACGGGTTTACCCGTGGTTTGGGTTTGATTACTTCAGTGTCGGGTTGGGTTGTGTAGAGAATAAAAATTTACGACTTAGGTAAGCTACGTGAGATATCTCGGATCGTTTCCAGAAAGGATGGCAGTGGATTTTTGCCTCGGTAAGCTTCGGCTTCACGTGGTAATTGGAGAGATCGAATCGAATACTCCACTGAATTTGGATTTTGTTTGTCAGTGTGTCAGTCTGTTTGGGATGGATAACGTTAAGAATTTTGTTCTCGTTTGGTTGAAATTTCATGATAAGGGAGCTTTGATTCATGGAATGTAAGAGTTTGAAGATGAAATTACTATCTCGGACATTTTCGGAGTCCATGAAGTACTGGAAAATATGGGGCCATAATAGTCCTAAAGTAGCTTCAAAGTTCGTTCAGAATCAGAAATTCTGGGACATTATTTGTTTCCTTTTTTCCCCATTTTGTTTCATTTAGAATCTGTACGACATGAGAGATCCGAAGAGGTCCCTGTCCACAAGCTGTGAAGGCCTAGTATAAAGTCTATTTTAGGCCTATATTATTCCAGTACTTTGTGGACAACCCTGTATTCGGTTTTTTTTTAGGTGGTTAAAACCAATTTGTAGTGGTATTGGTAAGGGAACCTGAACACTACTTGACCAACATGTACCGTAGTGAAAGTTCTTTTAGTTTAAAGAGTTCAGAAAATAAATTTAAAGTGATAAAAAAAAACCACCAAAAATACCGATGGTACTGTTAATTCACTTTGGTTTTCGTCCATATTAACTTACGTTTAGTTATACTGTACCAAAAGTGTTCAGTTTTCTCCAAAACTGCTAATTTTGGATGGCCTATACTAGCAATCTTCTTCAGGCTCGGGCCATGACACGTACACGCACAAACAGTTCACCAACTATACCCTAAAGTTCGTTTGTGTAGTTGGTGGACTGTTTGTGCGTGTGCGACTGCATCTCATGGCCCAAGCCTGAAGAAGATTGCCAGTATATAGGCCATCCAAAATTTGCTTGTTTTGGAGAAACCTGGAGCACTTTTGATACAGTTTAACTAGACGTAAGTTAATTTATATACATATTACTGCTGATTCCAACCGTTTTTAAATAATGCGGTGGCTTCTTAAAAAAGTTACTATTCAGATGTGCTCCTAAGATTGATGGTAGATTTGTTCGCTCTTTGCTTGCTTCATATCCCGGAGTTGCTGTGTAACATGTGTTGACTAGAAACAGAACACTTATTTCAAATTCTTTCTTTGTGCGAGTCTACTTTAAGAGAGTACAGAGAAACACTATGGCATGTCAAACGAAAACAGAAACGTACGCACTCATTTGATGTCGAAGGTAAGGTTTAACTGAACCGAAGTCAAATCAGGAATGAATATAAGACATCCAGTAAATTTGCAGATACCACAAACTTGCTGCAGTGTTTAGTCCACGTGAAACCTTATTGCTGTATTAAGTCGTGTTACAACCCGTAAATAAGATTAAAACCCTTACTGCCTAAAAAGAACTGGTCATCATAAAAGCTTTTTAATGTTCTATTATGTTAGGTTTTAGTACAGTGTAGATGGAATTTAAATTTTGAAATCTATAACAAAGAAGGAATAATCCATATGGCTTTTGTTTGATTGTGCTCTAATTACAAGTAAAGTGAAAAAAAAAGGAACGTTGTTGAATTAACGTCCTTTTCGACTACTAAGGTTCTCTCGGGACAGAGAGGGATAATTTTACTGGGAAATACCTAGGATCTTTTACATGCCGCAGTTGACATGAGCACGAGTGAGTTTTTGGGGCCGTTCCCTTTTCGAACGCACAGGGCTGGCCAAAGGCCAGGATTGAACCTTGGATCTTTGGCTTACGAGACGGTCGTGCTACTCGTTGAGCCATCGTAACAGGCCGCCCCCCCCCCCCCCCCACACACACACACAAAAGGAAGGGGTAATTACCTTGGAATTAACGAGAATTGCATAAACGGACATGCGCACACGCCTCAACACATTTGCTTAGGCTGCTAAAAATTAAATAAATGGTTCTCGGGAGTATTATCAAAAAGTTAAGTGGTCTCTTTTCTGTTCCGTCACCTTTTTGATGATACGACAGTATTTTTTTTATTTTTCCTTGAAGTTGTTTCGTCAGGTACCAGTAATGCAACATACAGACACAAGTCAGTACCTGCTTTTTAATAACAGCAGTAAGGTTTCACGTGGACTAAATACTGTATGAGCTTCGTGGTAATCTGAAGCCTTACAGGACAAGTTATTCGTGTTCCTTTCTTGTTTTGTCTTCCATTTGACTAACGGATGGATACCTTACACAGCAAACGAGTTCTTTTGTTTTCTAATCTTGTATAAAATGCGGTAGCCTACTTACTGGTTTTCAATTTTTTTTTGTTTGCAATACAGAGTGTTTGAAATACCTTTTATGAATATAGTTTACCTTATTTTACCATTAAATCAATGTATTTGTCATGTGTATGGACCAAAGAGGACCAAGATCACCCATTTGTGCTCTTTTACTTGTGTTGGATTTTATTCTTTGGTTGTATGCTGCTACCAAGCAATAAAAGTTCTTTCTATTTTTCCTACTTCAATTGAATGACTTTGTTATTTTTGTCTTGTGTGCACTAAGCCTGTAGCATGTACTAAATCTTGTTTTTTTTTTTCCTTTCTATTGCAGGTAAGGTGATATTTTAATTTTTTTTTTTACGTTATCCTGTTCCAGTGGGGGTAAGTACAGTTGCATGTTGGGTTCGTACGGGTCCTTGAAAACCTAGAAATGCCCTGGAAAAGTACTTGAAAAACTCGAAAAATCCATTAAGTCCTGGAATAATCTTGGAAATTGCCATAACAGAAAATCATGTTTCTGTTTTCAGTGCACAACGTATAGTTAAACTTCAAAGAAAACAAATTCTAACACCAGTGATTATACTTGTCATTTAATCGAACAAAATCTGTCATCTTGCCACAATGTTTGTAAGATTTCATATTTACAAAATTTATTCTTTGATTGTCTCTTTTTCTGGTAGGTTAATTACTATTTCTGACCCTTGAATTTTTATTGACCAGTCCTTGAAAAAACCTGGAAATGTCCTGAAGTCTTTTAAGGTTATACATGAGTACGAACCCTGGTTGGTTACAACTAAGCCTTTGGAAATACCTGAATTCTTACCAGTAATTTTAGTGCTTCCAAAACCTCAGTTTTTTTTTTGGTTCAATAGCACCTTCAGTCACAATGACCTTCGTGTTACATCTTAGCTCGTGTAATACCTTTACCTTTACAAAGATACTTGAGTATGCCGAAACTCTTCTAGGAACTGAAGTTTGGTGTTTGCTGGGATATCATGTTCGATTTTGTGTTTATTCATTGTGGAAAATAACGCTTAATTCAAAATTATTATTCTTCAGTTTTGATGCTGCTGGGCAAATTTCGACAAACTTATTAACTTTTCAGTTCGTCTGTCTTCTTCAAGGTCGTTTTTCGCTTGTTGGAGAGTCCCCTCGTTACATTGCGAATGTCTGTGTTACGAGGGACTCGCTCACGAGCGAAAAACGAGCCTGAAGAAGACAAGACGAACTGAAAAGTTAATATGTGTGTCGAAAATTTGCCCAGCAGCGTCAAAACTGATGAGTAATAATTTTGAATTAAGCGTAATTTTCCACAATGAATAAACGTTCAAAGTAAACACCACCAGATTTTGTGTTTAGTCTTGATGTTCCCCTTCTGGTGATCTACTCCTTCACTGTAAGACAAAAGGCAGGAAGTGAAATAATGAAGTTTTGAGTAAACTGCTTTTAAGTTATTCGGTGTATTTGTGTATCTTCCATCTTTGTATGCGGTCTGTGTGCGCGTAGTAGCTTGCGACACTTTGCCACCTATCGCAGCCGCACATTAGGTAGCAAAAGAAAGAGGAAAACAAGCCAAACAGCGAAAATCGTACAACAGAAATAACATAGTACAGTAAGCCACCTTTTACTGTACTTTTGCAGTTACGTTCCGTCGGAGTGGCAACCCAATTCGTCCCCAGATCACTGACATAGCGCCTTCATCACTATGGCCACCCCAAATCACTGACATAAGCACCTGTATTGCTATGGCCTCCCCAGATGACTGACATTAGCACCTTTAGCGATATGGCCACTCCAGCTCACTAATATAAGTGCCTTTATCGCTATGGCCTGTTCAGATCACTAACATAAGCGCCTTTATCGCTATGGCCACTTCAGATCACTAACATAAGTGCCTTTATCGCTATGGCCACTTCAGATCACTGACATAAGTGCCTTTATCTCTATGGCCACCCCATATCACTGACATAACGCCTTTGTCGCTGTGGCATTCGGAGTGGCCATAGTGATAAGACGCTATGTCTGTGAACTTGGGGACGAATTGGGTTGCCACTTCGACGAAACTTAAGTGGCTTACGTACTACGTTACATAAAGCTGGCTTAATGTACTACGTTATTTCTGGTGTACGATCTTCGATGTTTGGCTTGTTTTCTTCTTACATTTTCATCATATTCTGCGATTTGTGTATATTTAAGCAAAACAAAAGCCCCGATTACGGAACTATGGCATTACTGGATGGTCATCTGCCCTACCAACATGAGACAACTAAGTTGGGCCAGGCTTACGCACTTGAAATTGTACAAACCCGTTATTTTTTAATTATTTCCAACCGAGAATACTTTAGTTTTGTTTTGTTGCAGCTGATCTGTGGAACAATAAAAAAAAAAAGTTCATTAAGCCTAAACTCCAGTTTCGATAAGCCAGTCGTAGTTTAAACAGGGAATTTTTCACCGTGCAGGTTTCATATTATAATCATTTGAATCTTGATTCTTTATTTGGATCCAGTTATGCGTGTGTCTTTGGTCTCTTCCCCCCCCCCCCACCCCTTTCTCTTGTGTAATAATTGGCATGTGAGAAGGCATCCGTTTTCGAGTGAGTGAATCGTGAAATGGCATAAATTGGCTTGTTATTCACGCCTGAAAAGATATTTTTTAGTGGCACTTTCCGTCAAGCCCGGTTTCATTTGGGGTTAGTGTCGGCTTTTAGTGGTTTCGGTCGTGCATTTGCATTTCCGTTTACGAAGCTGTTGGGTTAATGTTGTTAATGCTGGGCGCAAAGGGTAAACAACGTGTTTTCCACTTGTTTATTACAAGAAAAGTCCTGTTGAACTCTTAAATACAAAAAGAACAATTAAAATCCGTTGTGTACTTCATTTTATATAGTAAAACTAAAGAATTTGATATTTACCAATTTTAGTACCATTTGTTGTCACTGGATGCCATTGTTAGCAAAGTGTTAACTTGTAAGCGTTTATTTTTTTTTTGTTTTTCCAAAAAAGAACAAACATTTGATTAAAAAAAGGCAAAAAATATACCATCTGAAACAGTAGCGTGCACAGACGCCCGAGAGGGCAGGGGCAACTTTTCGTAAAAGGGCACATTTTTTCTAGGGACTTTTTTCTTGCGTTCTTTTTACCCTTTCTTAGCTTGTTTTGGCCTTTTTCGGGCATTTTTCAAGCCTTATTTAGGCTTTTAATGGACTTTTTTCGTATAGGGTTTTTTTTTTACTATCTTTTTACTTTTTCTTAGCCCTTTTTGCATTTTCAGCCCTTTTAGGTCCTTGTTAGGCTTTTATTTTAGGCCAGTAGGCTCTTTCTCGGGCACAAAAAGGCCATTTGTTTACAAAAAAAAAGCAATTTCTTAAAAGGGCTACCCACCTCCTGTGCATGCCACTGATCTGAAAAATGCACGAGAGTTTTTTTAAACTTCATATTAGGTTAGCACACTATGCATCCAATAATAACGCCATCTATTGGCAAGAAAAGGCACTAACATTTGTAAATCTTTTAAATTCTTTTTCATGATAAAATGCTACATGAAACGAACTTTAATTGTTTTTTTTTTTGTAGTTCGAGGGTTAAAAATGCATGTGCTTGTAGTTAGTTTTATTTGATCTTTAAAACACTGATGAGTGTTAGTAAGATTGGATTTTAGTAAGATTAGGGATTGACCAATAGTTTATATTGGTATCGTTATTACCCGTTCATTGACGTATTGGTATGTTAAAACGCTTCCGATAGTAATGTGTACGTAGATGGGATTTTTTTCACCTTTTGGCCAAACTTGGAAACGGTGTGAACTGTTTCCAGACACACAACCAGACACACAACCCTCAGTGGGGGCCATAACAACATTCTTGGGAAGTTCATTCCACAACCTGACCGCCCTGTTATGGAAAAGAAAATTCCTGTAATCTCGGCTGACCAGCTGGACCTGCATCTTAAAGTGGACGACCAACCCTCTGATTTTACCCCCACACCAAAGTTCAAAAAATTTGCTATGACAAACGTTGCAAGGACCAAGTAATAACAGCTAAGCAAAGGCCTAGTCTTCTTGAGTGAGTTCATTAAAAATTGTTACACGATCACGATAACTTAGTTTCGGGCAGCTCTTGCCCACGGTACATATGGGGTCACCAGCGCCCGTGGTTTGACCGAAGGCCACCAAGGACTTGGTAAATGTTCCTTGGTTCGAGGTTGTGAACCATTCCAGAGAACTGTTCCATCTGCCCGACGAAGCCGAGAGGTCCTATGTCTGCAGCATCGGGATTCCCAGGTGGTTAACAGTTTTAGTGCCCATTTCAGCCTACGATAGAGCAGCACATTGCATGGTATTGTTATTGAGCTTGTAACAATGGCTCCGTTGTAAGTATTTTTGTTGGATGATGGCTTTCATTAATTTTCGCTGCAGGGGATAGACTAGACTGCTTATTTTCCTAGTGTTGTGATGGGACAGATTGGAAACTAGCATAGTGCAGACATTAAATCTGTTGTTTTTTGAACTGATACACGTTGATGTTTAATTTACTTGTACAATGATGGGGTAATTCGTAACCAAAGAGTTTTAAGAGTGTTGTTATGCTGTGACGTAAAAACCCCATCGTCGGATACATTTATTCGGCCTGTACGTCGAAACTGGTTTTCCGTCCTCAGTAGCGGGCCCGCAAAAAAGGGGGAAATTTTTCAACAATCGCGTTAAGCATTGTGTAACCATTGTTACATCGGGCCACGATATTGCTCAAATGAGTGTTAAAATTTAAACATTGCCGAAGAAAAACTTACAAAATTAGCGAACTAAAAAATGTTAAAAGTATTGTACACAAGTTCCCTGTTAAAGGTCAAGGAAATGCCCCCCCCCCCCAAAAAAAAAACAATTTTAGAAAACCTGTTGGAAATGTAGAGTATTGTTTGCAGCCATAATTACTGGTACGTAGAAAGATTTCTTAAACTTCACCTACCCAAAAAAAAAAAAAAAAATATTATATTGCAGCTATCTGAATAATCATGCTTGTGTCGGTTCATTCTTCTTTATCAAATAATTTCTGAATGCAACTTAAAGATGAGATGCCCTCTGGAATTTCAAATTTGGTTATTAAGTGGCGAATTTGGAGACATGACGGGCTAAATTAATCTGCAGTATTGCGAGTTGTCTGTGACTATCATTACATGTCCGCTGGCTCTGCAACAAGTGCCACAAATTTGCTCCAAGTGGCGGTGGCCTGTGTATATCTTGTACTAGGTCTGAAAAAGTCTGTCAAACTGTCTCAAAATATTGCAATATCGGCAGCTACAAATATTTTGGTTGTTCATCAGTTACAGACGGGTTGTACCTGAAAGATTTTAACTTTTAAGCAATTATCAATGTGAAACACTAAATTATCAAACTGCAATACATACCAGTCCATTTCTTACCTGTACGCAATTTAATACTTATAAGAGGTCTTGTTTTTGACATGCACGTGTTTTGGAGCAACTGTTTAATCAAGGACCTCACTAGTGGTCTGCCCGCCAAGTTCAATAATTGTAACATTTCATTGTTATTTCATTGTAAGAGAGTTGTTTAATTCTTGCATTGTTGTTGCATGGCCATAGCTTGGTACTTTAACAAAACGAGAGCTGAGCGTATTTCACGATGGCGAGGATGAATACCTTTACCGGAAAACGGCTTGAAAATTGTTGAAAATGGGCAGTCTTTGTGTCCTGTATCAATGTCATAAAAGTGCGTGAAGATCGTTGATTTTAGCAGACTACTGATTACTGACTACTAATTCCGCTCATATAAAAGAAATTATGCGACAGATACGAATGAAATTTGGTATTCGGCACTCTTTTAACTTCAATATGTGCCTTTTATAGTTTGACGTTTGGGGAGGCATTAACTAAAAAGATTGCAATCATTTGTAATGCTATTTTTCCGTATGTTGGAAAAACGCCACCGGTGATCAAAATAAGCATTACTCGTTATTAGTGTTAACGAGTAACAATGCAAACGGACTGCCAGAAATAATCGGCAACACATCATTGTCTATAAAATGGACGCGCTACTTGTTTGTAGTAAGCCGCATGGCTTCGGGCCACTAAGCTTTTAATAAATCTGCTGCCCGCGCTATTTATTGTTGACTGGTTGAATGCAAATCAGCAAACGCTTTAATTTATATGATTGAATACTTACTGCAGCAAAACTGAAAAAAAAATATCTGCATTCGTATTCAATATTTTGTTTTACCAAATTTGGCCAGAAAGTGGATAACTGGCTAAAATAAGATACCACCCAAAAAAAATACAAAAGAAGTGATATCTAAAACAAAACCCACAATGGTGAAAGAACCCACCAAATTTCAGCCTATCAAAGTAGTGATATCAAAGCCAAAATGGCTGCCACCAAGTTGCTACATTAGGTGCCAAGCTAATCCCACCGTTACCTCACATATCAAAAACTTGACACCTCACACGTTAAATCAAAAACTTGACCATTGCTACCGATAGTAGCAATGGTCAGGTTTTTGATTTAACCTTTGATCTAATACTCGTGGGATTAGCTTGGCAACCAATGTAGCAAATTGGTGGCAGCTATTTTGGCTCTGATATCACTACTTTGATTGGCTGAAACTTGGTGGGTTTTTTTTGCCCTTGTGGGGAAGTTTTAGATGGTTAACTTTTGTTGTTGCATTTTTTGTTGTTGTTTGGGCTTTGATTATGTTCATTAATTGTAATTTGCAAGTAGGCATCTAAACTTTGGTAAATAATTTTAAGCATAATATGTCCTTCCTCCCTACAGAGGCTAAGGAAAAAAAAAAAAGAACAACGATTTACAATGGTGCATCGACACAGTTCTCCCGCAGTTCTCCTTGTATCATGCTCTGTGCTCGGAAAAAGGTAAAAATCTTTTTGTAATGCGCCAGTAAAATGCAGGAAGCCGAAGATACCACGAATCTAGTTTAGCCATTAGCTAAATTTTACATCAAATTGCGCCTCATTGTTGGGTAAATGGGTCTTACGCAAGTGCATGTCAACTGTAAACAAACCTAGTTGGCGGTCTGTCTATACATAGGCCCATAACTTCCATTTGTATCCTTGTCACGTTGCCAAGTAGGCTATGGCCGTTAAAGAAGTGTTAAGTCATTTGCTTAGGAGTTTGGGATGGTGTCAACCTAAAGTGTGAGGAAAGAAAACTGGTCTGTTTGTCAAGGTCAGGGGTGTTTAGGGTCACGGAACCCGTGTCTTTTTTTTTTACTTTTACTTTTCTTACTTGGTTGGCTGAGTCACCATAATCAGGTAGGGACTTGCATGGCTGAGCAAGGTATTGTTCAAGGTCTATGTATGGAGGTTTGTTGTGATGTCGAAGCTGGAAGGAAGGTGACGACACATTTTTGGAATGTCGTCATTTTATGTAGGGTGGTTTGTGCTGTTGCTTCAGGGTTAATTTTTGGTGTGAAGATGGAGTGGTTTTGTGGGTTGGACAAGGATGTTAGTAACTGTGACCAGTAATTCTTCGAACGAACCTACTGACACGACCATCCCTGTGACAACCAACCGTAACTTCCGTTCGAAGTAACCGATTTCGGTTTTCTTAGTACCAAATTAAAGGTAATGTAATCAGATAAACATAAGGTCCCTATTTCAAATATTAAACACTTTCCAGGCAGCTAAATTCATAATAGAACTAATACCTTTGTTCTGACGTGGAACAACGGGATGTTTAAATTTAAGGTGGGGGGGCGGGGGGAATCCAATAGAGGATGGCGTAAACCGAATACCTGATTTAGCTTAGAAGTTGTTGCCGCAAATTCTCATGTGTGTGCTTCACCAGATGGTGACTTAACAGTCGTTGTTGGTAAAAATGTGAAACAAACGAAATTGTGTATTAAGCATTCATTATATTTAATCTTGCATATAATACCGATGGAGAATTTTGAATACCTTGTAACAGTTTTAAAAATAGGGCAACGTATTCGTTTATGACGTTTGCACGTAAACAAAGACAATCGTGCAAATAAAAACTAGTCCAGCATCCCTGTCTGTAGTAATGACATAAAAAACCCTGCGACCCCCTCAAAAAGCCGCGAGCCCCCACCCCATGTTCGCAGATTTCAAGCCTGAAGCCTTGTTTGCATTACCATCTCTCCTCTCCTAACTTCGTCTGGTCCCGCCTACTTGGGAGAGGAGAGCTGTAGTGCGAACGACGTCTGACTTGCCTAAGTTAGGGGTGCTCTCTTAAATGTTGTGAGAGGTCCTTTCCCTGTCCTAGCTAGGTGAGCTGTGCCCTCAGGGCAAGGGGAGAGGGGTGAAAAGCAAATGCGAACGAACAGCTTTAACTGTTGCTATACAAAAATCTAGGTGAGACTTGGGAGAGACCTTGCATGTGTGTAGGGGGTGGCAGAACACGACGTAGAGGGAAAAAGAGTTGAAATAAATGGGTTTATGAGAGAGGAAGTTGGTAATGCGAGCGAACATCCTCGTTTTCTAGTCAAGTGAGTGGTCACCCAGGTTAGGAGAGGAGAGACTGTAATGCGAACAAGGCTTAACCCCATGTCCGTGAGACCTCTGTGAGCGGCGCTAATCGCTTTTAGTCTAACACATTTTCATTTTCACTGTATTCTTCATTTGCCACATCTAAGCTGCTTGAATTTCTTCATCATCCGTTGTGTTGCTGCACTCCTGAATGCAACATTCGACAATGCATTTTAACCCGTCAGCTACACACTGGCATTTTGGGCCTTCACATTTTTTTCAGCATTTAGAGTAAATAAATTTCTGGGTAATGTCGGGGGCAGGAGACCCAGTCACCCACGTAAAACCAAGGTTAGTCTGACACTAATTCATGGTAATGTTGGGAATGAGAGGTTACCAACTTACAAATCCATATTGCACATTCTATACGTTTACATGGCCACAAGAACGCGCATTTTAATAAAGCGCTTTGAATTGCGCATCAAAAAACGGGACCTGTTTACAAGACGAAAGACCGCGATAGGGCCAATGCGCTAAAAAAGGTGCTTCATGCCAGCATGCTCAGAAAACCATTCCTACCTGCCCTCTTGTGGCGTATAGTGAGTGGGTCCCACGCTGCTCTGGCCCCTGCATGTAGTGAAAACTAGGTCATCTTAAACCCAAATAACCAAACGTATGCAAGACTTTTAATGGTCTTTCTAGTCAGGTACGCTTATTTCCTAAAATTCGAGTTGCGCTTATTTACCTAAAATTCGAGTTGCACTAGCACAAAGTATGTGGCTGCCTTAACTGTGTCTGCCATCTTTATCAGGCGTTCTCCAACATCTCAATGCGATTGCGAGTGTTTATATGAATAAAGACGATGCGCTTCAGATGTCCGATCCAGGTCTGTAATGCACTTCGGCTTCTGTAGCGCCAGGTGGAGGAAGTGCCATGAACGGGTGTTTACAAGACCCGCGGAGGCCACACGAACGCGATGCGTATCCCTCTGAAGCGCTTCGAAGTGGTCATGTAAACGTAGTGATTGACAGTCAGCTGTCAGAGCATACTGAAAGTGTCTTCAAGAAGGTAATCTGTCTTGATTGTTCTGTTCCTTTCTTTTCACACATCGATAGAAAACATAGTTGATGGATCTCGGATATTGTTGTGCGAAAGGCATCCATTTTACATGTGAATTCTTGTAAGATTTCAGTCAAGCCATCTGAAAATTCCCACAACTGTCCTATGCTGTACGTGAAATGCTTTACATTGGCTTGCGATTTTCAGCCCTTTAACCTTGCCCTGTTTGTAAAATGCACTGACAGTGTCACAGCCAGTGTGCGTGCGATAGCCTGACAAACTGGTAACCTGGTAACCTTTCCCTACATACAGTTTTACCAAGACAACCATAACTGGGTAGTAGAAGACTCAGACCTTGGATGCCGGGCTCTCCTGCCTCCGAATTTATCTTGAACCAGCTGTTATGTCCCTTCCACACTGGGAAAAAAGTCTTGGCCCGACCCTCGACCCTTCCACACTAGGCGACCTTGAGACTGAGACTTCCACCCCGACACCGTGTTTCAGTGTGAAAAGGTCGGTGCCCGTGCTGTAGGGGAATCTTTTTTTGACTCTTGGGAGACTGATAAACAACAGTGTGAAAGGAAAGCAGGAGGAGGAGACGGAAGAGGAGAAAGGAACAAGGATTGCGCCGCAGTTGTTGTAGCGAGAGAAAAAGTTAAAGTCCGGACCCTGGCCTCGATGTCGGGGTCCAGTGTAGAAGGAGTGTGGAAAGAAGGGTGTCGGGGTTTTCTTTGTGAAACCGTGGTTTTGCCTGGGGATATAAAGTCGGAACCCAGACGCCAAACGCAGGCTTCAGTGTGAAAGCAATGTGAGCTCCTCAGCAAGATTGCCCTGGAAGCCCCTCACTGCAGTAATTTTCCCATAATAGTTTTATTAAAGCAATGGGAGTGCTCTGTGTTTTTTTTTTCGTGAAATGTAATCAATAAGACACTAGTTTTAATTCAGGGTTTTCATGCAACTTATGTATTAAAGGAAGCAACTAGTCTGTATTAAAGACTGGCCTTGTAAGGATGCAAGAGACACTAATCTGAGAAAGAAAGAAAAGAAAACTGCCCCGACCTGTAACTCGAACCCAGGACTTCCCGCTTACTAGCCGAGTGCTCTAACCAATGTGCTACCGGGGCGACCCTGGTTACAGACTCCAGCTGAGCTGAGTAGCTGTTTAACCTATCTCAGTGGTGACCTAAAGGCCAGAAACAGGAAATTACGTAAAAGCCCTGTGGTAACTTTAATGTCGACGTTAATGTATAGCTGTGGCCCGTAATATTTCAGCTGCTGCATGTCTCGTGCGCAGCTTGTGATCACAGTAGATGCATTCTAATTGTGGAACAGACCATAATATAGATTAGCTACGTCTGTCATACGTAAGAAGTCTCAACAGCGGTCTACTCTTTCACTTGTAGATGCATCTTCTAATTCTGCAATCTTAGCGAGGGTGGAGTCGGTTCTTGTGTAATGGAAGAAAGGCTTACAGAACAATTGACGTTTCACTTTCTTTTGAGCTGTACAGGAAAGAATAAAAAAAAAAAGAACAAAAAAATTAACTACGGAAAGGAGAATATTTTGCGTCCTTAGCTGCGAGTGCTGACCTTGTGCTGAAAAGTGTTCATTGCGAAAATTAAAAAAAAAGCTGCTATTAAACTGGGAGTAGGAAGTTGCGCACGAGTGTGTATCCGGCGGGATGTTCTTTAAAGAGCCGCTAACAGACAGTTTTGTCCACAGGAAATTTCTACAATATAGCTAAAATGCGCTTCCATTTGTTAAAGCAGGATTTCCTATTTCGTAGCATTTCCCACTTTTACTTTTTTCCTTTTTATTAGCAGTTCTGGTATACGCTGCGTTTAAAAAAAATTGTAACTATTTGTAAAGAATTAATCGGGTGATCAAACCATTGTTGGGAAGAGGTTGGTTCGAATTTTTTGTCTTGTGCTGGTGTCTGCCTGTCCGTATTCACGATAACTTTTAAAAGAATTATCTGATTCATTTCACATTTTCCGTATGCATTCTATGCTGTTACTGTGTTTAAGGTACGTAGTAAATCTGTAAAATCGGGCAAGGATTCGGAAGTTTGACAAAAACACCAAAATTAATCATATGTGACAAACGCACGCAACAATAGCAGGGGTGAAAGTTATCGTGCCAAGGTTCGTACACGGCTTGGATTCCTTGAAAAGCCTGACATTTGAAAACCGAAAATTCAAGACTTGAAAACCTTGAAACCTCTAGGTCACCACTGAGAAATATTGAACAGCTACCCAGCTCGGCTGGAGCCTGTATAGCCAGAACCCGCCCCGGTAGCGCAGTGGTTGGAGCACCCGGTTAGTAAACGGGAAGTCCTGGGTTCGAGTCCCAGTCGGGGCAGTTGTCTTTTCTTTCTTTCTCAGACTAGTGTATTGTGTATCCTCACAAGGCCAGTCTTTAATGCAGACTGCTTACTTCGAGGAATTTTTGTGCTTGAAGCCTTGAAACGGCCTTGAGTTTTGCTAATGTACTTATGTTTGGAGTTGAATTAAATGGGGTGACGGCAATGGCAGATTGGCCTGTAGTGCCCAAGCACAATTTAAAATGGAGACATGTTGGAGTCACCTTGGAACTTGCTTCCTGGTTTTGACGTTGGCGCGTTCTCAGTGGGAGCCTTTAAATTAGGCCTTTGCAAAGTCCCTCTTATACAGTTCATAAAACAACAATACGAATTCTAAATTGTGTTGGAACGTGTTAGTTGGCTCATTGCCCTTCCGTAGTCCATACTTGTTTTTCATGATCGTTAAAGTGTTTTATTATTATATACTAGCTGACCCCAGCGTAACATACGCCGTTCTATCAAACAGCCACCTCCTCACGCTCGCCACTGCAACCTGCTCCCCCCCCCCCCCCCCCCCAACCCTCTCCCCGTGACGGAATGCAAAGGCTGCTCGCTTATGGCCGGACGTCATGATCCCTCATAATCATCAAGTCTGCTCCTAAGTGAAATATATATTTAGATTTATTATTATGTTGTCAAAAGAAGACTTCCAGTTATCAACACTGGAGGCACTGACATTGTGTTGCAGCAATCCATTCCACAGACTGACAACTCTCTGGAATGAGATTAATGCCACAACAGTAAGGGCGCGTTTACGCAACAAGATCTTTTCGCTCGCCGCAACCATTATTTATTTGCGATTAATTTCCCGTTTCTGTTAAATGAATGCGGTAAGAGGCAACAAATTAAATGTAGTATGAATAACAACACTTATAAAGAACAAAGTGAAACAGTCATTTTAAACATTGGTACAACATTGTTGCCATTTCACGCTATTTCCAAAATTTGCTATTCTCGCTGAAAAAACAGCTTCTAGCAGTGATCAAACGACGGCAGAGTAAATAGCTACTTGCAGCGAGAATTCAAAATCCAACATGGCGTCCATTTCGGGGTTGTCGAATCGAAGACAACTCATCGAATACCGGCATTCTGAAATCTGTCCGTCGTAAAAATTGTTTTGTAGTTGTCATAAATCGACGCTGTCGCGAGGCACGAGGAGGAGATTTGCGTCCGCGTTGTTGCCATGGTTACTACATGTAGACAACTTGAAAGCCACATTCTTTGGTAAAGGCGAGAAGCAGCCAGCAGATTGAGTATTAACCAGGTGAAAGCTAGTAAGCAAGAAAATTGTCGTTGTGTAAACGAGCCCTAATGTTAATTTAAGCATTAAATTAAATAAATGAATAGAAATAGTTTGTCAACAGATCCATTTCTTCTGAGAAGATGATTCACTTGGATTGGACTAAAGACAGAAAACAGAGAGGTCCAGTGCCAGCAATTTCAAAAGCGCAGCTGAGCAAATACTTGTTCACTTGTTGTTAGCTGGTGTATTCCTCCTTCCTCATTGGTTAAGACCGCCCGCGCACTGAGCGCCCAGGTCGCACGTCCAGTGGTCGTTGCAGGCAAAAAACACGGCGACGGGCCGCGTGACCGTCCTTTTTTCATTGATAATTCTCGATCACGTGGTGAAAAATGAATACGGAGCAAGTGCGGTCGCTCTGTGGCCGCCTGCATGCCGTCCGAGATCCCAGTGTCCACGGAGACAGGCTGGCCTCTGCAGCCAAGTGCGCGTTGCTACATACACCGTAAGCATTCTCGTTGGACGCAGCAATGACCTGACCGCGCGGGTTGGCCGCTGTGGCCCTAAGACGGATTAGCTTCGTACTGCAAACACAGCTGGTAATATGCCTGAAAGAAAAGGCTAAAAGAACCATGAAATAGGTTGAAAGTTAGCCTTGAAAATGGTTTCATCTGTTATGTACGAACCTTGTCGTACGTTTCCTACTTTTATTCTTTTGTACAGCCGAAACGGCTAGGAAGACTACGGCAACGACTTTTACCCATCTGTTTGCATCACCTTTTTCAACTCCTTCACCTTTTTCAACTCCTTCACCTTTTTC
>JAHWFP010085202.1:16086-28712 GCA_023313725.1 Lithobius niger | reverse complement strand
CCCGGATGAGAGGCTGTTCCAAGGGTGCACTACTCTACAAAGCAGCGGCAAGTGACGTCATATTGGCTACAAGAGAGATAGCTGCAAGGGGCACTAGCTTGAAATGGAGGGTTAACAACGGCACTTCTAGGCAATCCAGTGCTTTGAGAACGGATTTCTTAGGCTTAAAAAAACCGTTGTTTTCTCCAATCCCTTATGCTGCTTAGGTTGTAATCGGAAAATAAAGATCCCACTTGCTTAAAAACGTCAGCAACAGCCAACAAATCGACAAAAATCGCGCGTTATAGGCCTAAGAAATCCACTCTTAACAGCATTGCCTTCAGTAAGACGCCCTTCTTTTCGCCCTCCAGTGCCCCTTGCAGCTAACCCAGTTCCTGGCTCCACCATAGAGTTATATACAATAATACTACGTCATGTCACTGCCCTATTGCGAAAAAGTACTTGGTACAATATTTCCTAACAACATTTCCTAACAGCAAATAGGTCCACCTAGTTACAGGGACGACGCTAAGGGGCGGAGCGAGGGGGGGGGGGGGGGGGGGGGGCGGCGCTGCTGGGGGGGGGGGGGGGGGGGGCCCCCGGCCCCCCAAAAATTTAGCCCCCCCCCCCCCATCAGATCAAAATCAATCGTATAAACGAAGAGAATTCTGGTTGCTTAAGAAAACTATGTTGGTTTCTTTCAGAGCTTCATGAAGGACTTAAGGTCACATTAATCTTTTTTTCAGCTGAATTTAAAACTATTTTTAAAAAAGATGTTGTAGAAAACAGTTTTACGTTGGGTGTGAGAAAGAACTGCAAGATTGTTATTTTTACTTATATCATTTTTTTTTTTTGGGGGGGGGGGGGTAGAAGGAGAACCGCAAAAGTAGAATTTTTCGGTTCGCCCCCTGGCTAAAATTGCTGCCCCACTTCCGCCTCCCCAGTAAAGTGATTCTAGCGTCGTCCCTGCCTAGTAAGCTAGACATCATCTCATATATTAAAAATCGCACATCTGTAAGTTGATGGAAATTATCAGAAGTAATTTTTCTCCTTCGAGATGCATTTCAAACTAAAAACAAAAACACCGAGTGCTTGCTCGGTGTTTTTATCAGTTTGGGAAAACAACGCGTCCCTGATGAATATTATCTGCACGAACTTAATCAAGGCTGGAGTGTCACTTGCTCCCGGATTACCACCTTACAATAAAGCCGCCCGCGCACTGAGCGACTTGGCCGCGCGGCCAGGTTGCTGCAGCCAATGAAAATGACTAGTGCGTGGTTTTACTTAAACGGTAAGCATTGTCATTGGCCGCAGCGACCTGGCCGCGCGGCCAATTCGCTCAGTGCGCGGGCGGCGTAAGATGGAAGGAGTAGGGCAAAAACATTGTCCTGGTCATTTTTGTTTACGTTAGGCAAAACGGCCCCCATTATACTAGACTTACATTGAAAAGACCACGACCTACCCTGAAAAAAAATCACGGCTTAAAGCGAAAAGACCACACCGGACCTGTCTGTTTCAGTAATTATACAGTTTGAAGCTTTACTCGTCACTGATTCGTCACCAACAAACAAATCACAGATCTTGACAGTGTATCTCATTTACAGAGCAAGCTGTTTATTTTGTGTGCGGCGTATCTGGAGTCCTGGAAGTATTTTACGAGTGACTACGTCTTCCTGGAGGGGGCGGCTTCAACCGACAGCCGCCATTGTTTTTGTAATCATCTTGGATATCAACAAGGCACTCTGCTGCCAAAAACGTACAATCGTTGATCAGTGTTCGTTTGCGGCGAACTCAAGATAGGCCGCGCACACTTTACTTGCATTATACCACGCGCAATGGCTGTTTGCTGTGACGTGCATGTCACGTGACTGAGCTAGTCCAATCAGACGGCCAAACAGCCGTTGTTCTCGTTCGTCATTGGCTAACTCAAGGTGACGTCACGGCAAACAGCCATTGCGCATGGTTTAAGTTACGCCCTTATAAAGGAAATGACGTCAGCTCCATTTGTAGTCGTCGGATTTCACGGAAGCAAAAAGTAGTTCTCGTCAGAATTCGGAGTAGTTATGCCCATATAAAGGCAGTGGAGTAATTCCGTGAATCGTCGGACGTTTTACAGAAGCAGAAATTCCAACGGTCAACATGCAGCTCAAGTTGTGTTTCTTTGGTAACGAAGAGTGGCCCTCTGTAATTCTACCGCTCTGAATGTTTGTGAAAACTTTGGATCCATCTTGAAGGACGATGTTGAAACAAAGATCTGTCTGAACCTCTAGCAACTCGATTCAGTCGTACGAAAATGGAGGAGCACATTGATGCAGCACTTGAGGAAATGGAGTTTAACACGGAGCTTTTGAAGTCACGTTTGTCTTCCTACACGCTGCTCGTCTTCAATCAGTTCGTGGCGCCAATGGAGTGAACACTGAATATTCAGCTTGTGAGTGTAAACCCCACTATAGAGCAGTGACACGACGTAGTATTATTGTATATAACTCTATGCTGCAGCCTTAATGGGTTAGCTGCAAGGGGCACTGCAGAGTGAAACAGAAGGGCGTCATATTGAAGCCGATGCTGTGAAGAGTGATTTCTTAGACGTAAAACTTGCGATTTTTGTTGTTAGAGAAAACAACGTTATTTTAAGCCTGAGAAATCCGCTCTTCAGTTGTTTTTCCCTCCATTTTTATGTAGTGCACCTTGTAGTTAACCCCTCCAAAACCCATACTGGTGCCAATCTGGTGCCAATATGGCGGCAAATGTCACTGCTCTATAAAATGTGCTACTTATCGTATTCATTTTTTTCTCTATCATGCATAGTTTACTCTGGGGAGGGTGGGGAGGGTGGGGGCATCATGGTTCGGCACCCCTTACTCATTTTAAGTAATTCAAGTTGAATTTCACATGCAGTTTTAAAATCCTCTTCTGCTTAAAGTTGCGACCGGCCTGCAACTCCATTCTATTACGGAAACTGAAGTCCGTTTTTTTTTTTTTTAGTAAGCTACTTGAGTTGCTTTTCACTCACAACATTTTCCAAACATAAGTAAAAAATTTTCGGGTAACCTAAGATATAAGTGAATAATGAGCATCCACGTTTTTGTATAGATGTTACGCGCATTATCTTTTTCCAACTGCTTTCCATTTCTTAACGCTTTATGTAATTTTCTATTTCCATGACAGAGTTGACAGCGTTAAAAAAAAGGAGGGGGGGGGATATCATTTGTTTGAAACAAACCTAGATATCATTACTGCAAAAACAAAATAACGCACATTCGGTTGCGTCAATTTTGTGTCATATTAATGGTTGTGACGGAGCAGAGAGCGATCGTAAGGACGACAAAAAAGATGAAACCAGTCTTCATCGAAAACAGGAGAGGTCCAAGTACTGCATCCTGAAGAACACCAAACTCATTGACGTCGGCAAGAGACGTTTGTACAATAGCTATTGAGCAAAGAGAAAGAAGAGGTGCTGAGGGGGCTTTCTTGCTCTTGCCTCTATTTAGTGCTGAGGACATTTACAAAAGCGAGGGGGGGGGGGTGTGACGAGCGTTCAGGCAGATGTCGCTGTTGACAGCTGAGGTGAAGAGGGTTTTGTCCCGTCAGGAACAGACGCGTCGAGAGCTAACTGTCACTCAGCAAAGACGAACGCAGCGCAGTTGGGAAAAGAGGGACGCTGCAGTGTCTCGCCTTCCCCCCCCCTCCCCGCCCACCTCCTAACCCGCACTCACCACCTACATCTTTCGGTTGTAAATAGTGCTTCTGTGCGACAAAACCCAAGACCCCCAATACGCCCACAAAACGCGGAGCCACAGCTTGGAAAACATGTACTAATTTACACATTTCAGTATATTTTTGCTGCATTTCAAGATGAGCCCCCCCCCCCCAAAAAAAAGAAACATAATCTTAAGTACCGATACGATATAAGCAATTTTTGTACATTAGGGAGAAACCATTTTCAAGTGTACAACTTCATCATAAATTTCGAAAATTAAACATAAACAAATCAGCAGTAATACAAAATGGGGAAATTTATTTGTTGCTGAGCATTGTTCGTTAAAAATAATGTATAACAACTAGAATGCAGTAGTAAGGTTTAATGTGGACTAAACACTAGAAAAAAAATTGTGGTGTCAAAACCTTACATGTAGAGCTTGTTTTTGTGTCTTTCTGTTTTGCCTGTGGAAGCTAAATATCTGATGAACTTGTTGTTGTTTACCATTAAAAACCTTCCATTGCAGCCTAAAATGGGATTTTGTAGCCATGCAGGGTTTTACTAGTAATAAGCAAGAGGCCTACTCCTGAACTTTTGTACTTTTTATCGTTTTTTTTTTTTATTTGTTTATTTAGTGCGATTGTATTTAGTGCGATTGTCCGGCACTGTGAGTTCACTTTCACCAGATTATTTTACTATAAAAAAGAAAGACCTGGCAAGCAGTGGAGTACCTTTGTTTAACTGAATTAACTTTTATGGTTACAAAGGAATTAATTTTACACAACGTATTTCCTCCTAGTTATTTCATTACTTGCCAAGTGAGAACAGCATCACAGCTACAAAGTCTTTCACTGAAGGTGGGGGAGGGGAATCGTTGAAACCTAACCGACAACCCTATGTCAACCGACACAGAAAGACGCATAGTGACTCATCAAATGTAAACGGCCCACTGATTCCACAGTTCAAGTGACTGACTGACCCACTACAGTTTAAAAATGGTCCAATGACCCCCCCCCCCCTTGTGGAAATGGCTAAGGTTCTAAATGACCCACTGATGCAAATGCTGGGATGCTGCCGGGAGTACTAGCTTTTTTCACATTTTTTCACACATTCCCACTTACCATTTTTTCAGATTTTTCACATATCCGCTTATTTTTTTTTCACATTTTTCTCATACCTACTTTTATTTTTCTATCACTATTTCTTCATTTTCATTATCACATCAGTGTTTTCACATACCTACTTTTATTTTTCTATCACTATTTCTTCGTTTTCATATATCACATCAGTTTCGCAATTCTTTAATAAAAGATATTTCTTTTCCAATAACCGTTGAAATTTCACTGAAGACAGTGAAGTGAATTCAAAGCGGTTCCACCCATAAAACAACCATTATTTTTTTTCGTGTTCTAATCACAGCAGACAAGCCAACGTAATTCCGGGCCCAAAATTAGGGCAGATAATTTGATTGTTTTTACTTCGTTTGTGCGTTTTGCCTTTTTTTCCAAACCAACACTGGTACTTTTCACATTTTTTTTCAAATTTTTTACGCATTTTATTTTTTGCAAATTTTCACATTTTTCACATTTTTTTCACAGCGGCAGCATCCCTGATATGGCCACGGTTGAAAATAACTCGCCGAACCAACTGATGCGAATGTTACCATTCAAACTGATCCACGATGCATCAGTGACCCACCAACTACAAATAAACTGATCCACACAACCACCAATCTAATAGAACCCCGACTCAAAATGACTAAGTAAGTGACCCATGATGACTAACTCACCATGCGTTAAATGCTTTTTCGGGGCTGACCTGTCCCCAGACTCCGGTCTATGTATGCTACCCTTTTTTTTTTTTGAACTGGATTCTGGGTCAAATTTACGTTTAATACTTTTTGTAGAAGAAGAATGGTTGCAGATTTGAAACTTGTTGCTAGATAGAAGCATTGTAATCAGTGATGCCATCAATTTCCTTACAGGATTTTTGATAGTAGTGTGCGTATTCAGTTTATTGCCAGCTATCATTCAGTCAGTACCTTCCTAAAGCACCGAACAGAGAGAACAGAACCGCACCACTATTAGAGACAGTTTGGCTCCAAACTTGACGTCGCGCGTGCGCAGTGATGTTGCGTCAGCCGTTCAGTGCCTTCCGAAACTACAATACAGCTCAACAAGCTCAGCAGAGTATTCGATACCTAATACCTTCACCGCGACCAGACCTGGCTAATGGATTTGACCAGGATTGGCTAATGGATGTGGCCAGGCGAGAGCAATGCCAAATTGCGAACCATCTCAGGGAGGTGGTTTGCTGGGGTGGAAGTTTGAGCATGCGCGAGGTAACGGTTTTGCCGGAAACAGATTCATCGCTGACGATGTCGACGTCAATCAAGCCGCATCAACACGGATATTAGCAGGGAATGAGCCAAACTGTCACCAACAGTGGTGCGTTTGGTTCGCTCTGTTTGGTCGTTTAGGAAGGTACCGAGTCCCTTCATTACTAGAAGAGATTGTTGAATCAGTAGTAGTGCCTTGCGCCGCTGATCCTGATCCCGAGTAGCTTATTTACCCATTAGTTAAAAGTCAAGTTTCAGTATGCCTTCATTACGCAAGTGTTCTTGCATGTGTTCGTCATTATGTTGTGGTTTGTCGTTTGGGTTACACATTCACACTAAGAGATGGCGCCACGCGTTTTATTGGTTGTCCTTTGGGTTTGTCTCACGTTAGGTGGATCTCAGCATGCCTTAGGTGTGCAATCAGGGTTCCACGTTTCGCTATGAGGTGGCGCCAGCCATTACGCTTCGTACATGCAGGTTAATGGCTGGCGTGCAGCATAAGGCAACACTGGCTGGCTGTTCTACAACCCGATATTATTAATGTAGATGGCGACTCTCACTAGGCAGAAGATCAATCAGTTGGGGTAGAAACTACAGGGGGAATTTATTTTTTGTCTCCTTTTTTTTTTTCTTTTTACCGTGAGAGTCACTCTTGAGATTAAAAATGTTTACCTGCTACAGTGTATGTGGGAGACAAGAACTTGTGTGGTAATGTTGCTATAAGAATTATTGGGTCATTTGGGCTCCCATCACGGATTGGTATAGTTAACTTTGAGCGATGTCCAAACGACCTGTTGGGTGTTTGGTTGTTGGTCGGATTAGTGCTAGTATGTCGGTATCATTGCTGGCGTGTGGATGTCAGCGCTGTGTTTTTGTGTGTCGGTAAAGGATTTTAAAGACTGACGGTGTGAGTCTGGGGAGTGGGGGGGGGGGGGGACGTAACCTTATTTTACAATTTTTATAAAGTCCTTCCCAGACTTCTGATACTGTCGATGAAAGTTAAGGAAATCTTTAAACCCTTCTTCAGATTTTAGACATTTATGACGCTCTTAGATGGCATTAAACTAATCTAAAAATTTAGTTTGGCGCTATCCAGCAGCTCATGTGCATAGCCCAAGGTGTAGCTATTCTCTCGACAGCAACAATTGCTTGCCCTGACGCCTCCCTTCCCCCCCTCCCGACTCCCACCAGCAGCATTTCCTTAACAATGAAACTGAGGAATAATTAGCATTGACAGGTACCTCCCCCCCCCCCCGACCTCTTACCTTCCCTACCACGTCTCCTGGAAAAACACTAATGAAGCAAGGGAGACAAATTCTCACTTCTCCATCATAGCGGACGAAGTCACATTCCAACCGCATAATTATGGGAGGGTAAAAGGGAGACCCATAGGGAAGCTGAAGGAAGGTGGGGGATAAAGGACCCTACAAGGGGAACAAGTCTTCCCCTCTCTCTCGAGCTTGCAATCACGTCCCTCCCGTTCGTTCCCCCTCTTAACGGAAATGAAGCAACGCGCGCAGCCCAGGGGGAGGTCCTAATTGTTCTCCACGCCTACGCAAAGATTCATCACTCAATCTAGGTGTACCGCCAACAGTGCTTCATTGATTGCTTGGTAATGCACGGACGGGGACAGACGAATCGTACAGGACATTCGAAACGAGAGGTTCGACAAAGCTGGAAATCTCGTACACCAAAGGTTTGGATTTATAAAACCGTTACAAATCTTGTGTTAATCATTCAAATCTTGTATATCCTGTACAAATCTTGTAAATCACGTAAATCTGGCATGAATCATTTAAATCTTACTTAAATCCGTTGGAAGATTTACAAACCTCGTACAGTTTTTTGTCTTTGTCGAACCCCTCTGTTCAGAATGGGTGTTAGGGAAAGCGCAGACACGTTGGCCTTCTGACCAACTAAAGCAACTGGTTCTGAACTTTTGAACTGGTTTTGGTTTTAAAGCCCGCTGTACGCGCAGCGTGGTTCTCGCAGCGTCATCCCTTTTTTAGCCTGAATGAAACTTGAAAATAGGGAAAAGGTTTTACCCAATTTTACACGCGAATTGAAGGCCTTTACTCACATGAACGTGTAAATTTATGTTTATGTTGACGTTTATGTACTCTGCTATGTAGTCATTCCCATCCTTGCGTCGTAAAGGACCTAGTTAAGGAACCAAACATTTAGAAATCGCAATTACACGGACATAATTAGCCACATAAAGGTGATTTCAACTTGATTAGCTCTACAGTTTATCAAAGAGTATAGATAGGTTTTCAGCGAATTTGAGTATTCAGAACACACATTTAATTTCTAATGCATTGCAAGGGAAATAATTGCTATCAAACACGCTAGAGAAACAATTACGAATTTAGATAAACCCTGCGGGCCCCCTCCCCCCCCGCCGGGGAGGGGGGGGGGGGGCCCAGGGCTTCAACATTTGAATTTCTCATCTCTCCGTTATCAAGGTAAAAATTAGTTCGTACATTTGGCTTATTTGTCCTTCCAAAATTCCTCCTAGGAAATATTCGTTGAAGCAAATTATAAGGCTCTAATTACCAATTTTAGGCCTAATATTCAAATATAGGCCTAACACAAATGTAAGCCTAATTACTCAATTAATTAGGTTTCCAAAATAGTAGGAAATAAGGAAAAAGTAAAAAAATAAGGAAGGTTTCCAAAATAGTAGGAAATAAGGAAAAGTAGGAAAAGTAGGAAAATAAGGAAGTGTCCAAAAAAAGTAGGAAATAAGAAAAAGTAGGAAAATAAGGATGGAAAACTAAGAAAATAAAGAAGGTTTCCAAAAAAGTAGTTCAATAAATATAGAAGTAGGCAAATATGGAAGGTTTCCAAAAAAAAGTAGAAAGTAGGCAAAATAGGGATCCCAAAAAAGTAGGAAAGTAGAAAAGTAAGGAATGTTTCCGAAAAAAAGTAAGAATTAAGGAAAAGTACGAAAATAAGGAAGATCTCCCAAAAAGTAGAAAATAAGGAAAAGTAGGAAAATAAGGTTTCCAAAAATGTAGGAATAAGGAAAGTTTCCAAAATAGTAGGAAATATGGAAATGTCGGAAAAACAAGGTTTCCAAAATAGTAGGAAATAAGGAATAATAGGGAAACATGGAAGGTTCCCAAAAAAGTAGGTAAGTAGGAAAATAGGAATCCCAAAAAGTTGGAAAGTAGGAAAATAAGGAAGGTTTCCGATAAAAGTAGGAATTAAAAAGTAAAGTATGAAAATAGGGAGGTTCCCGAAAATGTAGAAAATAAGGAAAAGTAGGAAAATAGGATGGTTTTCAAAAAAGTAGGAAATAGGAAAACTACGAAAATAAGGAAGGTTTCCAAAAATGTCGGAAATAAGGACGGTTTCCAAAAAAAAAAACATGAAACAAGGAGAAGTTGGAAAATAAGGAAGGTTTCCAAAAATGTCGGAAATAAGGACGGTTTCCAAAAAAAAAAACATGAAACAAGGAGAAGTTGGAAAATAAGGAAGGTTTCCAAAAAAGCAGGAAATAGAGGGAACTGTCCGATCTTGAAAACCCTGAAACCCTCTCCTCATCTCAGGAAATTTGATTCTTAAGAAGTCGTAACGAACCTTAGTTCAGCTTTGTGTATGATTTTTGCAGTTCCACTGAGTGTGTACCCCCTTCACCACAGCTTAACACGAATATTATGATTGATCCAGAAATGCACGAGACGTCTATCGCTGCAAAACACCTGCTTTCCCATATTATCTTTATCGAACGTCCACAGAGAAGACAGCCCACTTTATCGTTCGATATGCGCCCGAGAACCTTCTTTCCCATTCCTTTTGATTTCTCCCCCCCCTGTCCCCAACTCCCCCCCCCCCCTGCGCTTAGTCGTATTTTCTCCCTACAATCACAATAGACTCTGTCAGCTCCAGTTCCCACCGCTCACCACCAGGGGATGAACGTTTGCTATTCACAGTTTCTCTCTGCTGTCACCTCCAATTTCACTTCTTCCCCCGCTTTTTTGAAATGTCCTCGGGGGTCCCCTTACGTCGCCATGGCAACCGTATACTCCAGGTTGCTCATCACAAAGTCCCCGGTTGACAGTATTCCGTTACGATTGACCTAATGCCCGTCCCTTTTTTTCCATTCAGACACTAAGATCCCCGCAAGAAATGAGTTTTCGGTCTTAATCCGTGCCAGAAATGACTTATTTGAGTGCGAAGATTTGAATTTGTGGCAAATTCGCATACGTCTTTCCTTATACGGCACATTTTATTGTGAATGTTATTCATAATCAGTTTGGCGTCAACAGATCAACGATCAAGGAGTTGCAAGCCGAAAACCGTTTATTTTTGGATGCAATTTCGGCCGCCATCTTGACTTTTCATAAAAACCTAAAGGTGCCTATTATATTCACCGATTGGCAGGCTGCAGCATCTAGCGCCATCTACCATTGATTTAAACAAGCGAAGGAATGCGCAAATAAATTTCTTTTCACACAACAAACAAGCCTCGTGTCTCCTTAATTACTGAATGTAAAGTTGGTGCGTCCACGTGCACCAGGGATCAAACCATCTAGGTTAACGATATCACTGTCATTAAAATGAATGGCACGCATATAACGGTTCAAAATCTGCTTTTTCAAAACGGTCGATATATACACAAAAAAGCGCCCGTGATAACGTTAGGCTTAACGTTACCGCTTGCTCCCTGGCGTACGTGGACGCACCAACTTTACATTCAATAATTAATGAGGCACGTGGCTTGTTTGTTTCATGAAAATTAATTTATTCGTGTATTCCTTCGCCTGTTGAAAGTAATTAAGGGCTAGACAGAACTAAAGTGCGGCAAATGGCTATTAGATGCTATAGTTTGTCATTTGGTCGCAATACCCTTTTAAATCTGAATAGTAGTCGTAGCCAGTTCTTGTTCCGTTTGATAACGTGCAACCGAAAAACCATTTTTTGTAAACCGTTTTGGGCCCCATTTTGGGGATTTCAAGTCCTTTAGCCCAAGTTCAAAGAAGGTATAGGCTACTCATAATTTCAAATAACCAAATAAAAAGCGGCCGAAGTTACCTGTAGGCTTCAAGCTGGGCGCCCCTCATCACCCACAAGACTGTTTTCTTGAAATAGCCAAGTGCATGGATCTTTGAACAAGTTCAGAGAATACCAAATCATGTTACTCGGTGTAGACAACTTGAAAGCCACACACTCCGTTAAAGGTGAGATGCAAACCAACGAATTTAGTGTTAACTAGGCCTAACTAAAATCTAGTGAGGGAGAAAGTGTACGCTACGAGTCGTTGCATAACGCAGCCTACATCGAGTGCTCCCCATGTTGCTGTATAAGGAATCTTGGTGAAAATATCCTCGGAAAAAATACCCCTGGAAAAAAAAACCCCGGAAAAAATACCCCCGGAAAAAATACCCCTGGAAAAAATACCCCAGGAAAAATCCCCTTGGAAAAAATACCCCCAGGGTAAATACGGTGAAAATTTTTTTTTAATGTGAATTAAAGTAGACTGAAATCAGTGGCGGATTCAGTGCAAGTCTCAATGCTCCTCCTTTTCTTCCATAAAATTCTGAGAACCTTTTTATTATGGTCTTCTTTGTTCTGTTTTATGGGTGCACGGAAAAAAAAGCCTGGAAGAAAGTTGATGAAAAAAATCCAGGGAAGTGGTGAGGAGAAAAAGTTGTCCTCGGTAAGAGAAAATTCGTGAAATCGTGAAGTTTCTACCAAAACTGAAATAGAAGGGGGAGGTGGGTGGGGGGGCGTCGAGAATCATAAATTTTCTACCAATTCCGTAACTGGGGAAGGGGGGGGTAGAATATTCTGTTTTTCCGAATTTTTTCTTAATGTCAATAGTCGTTCAAATTCAATATTTCACCCCCTCCTTTTCTGGGGGTATTTTTTCCAAGGGATATTTTTTCCAGGGGTATTTTTTCCTGGAGTATTTGTCCCGGGGGTATTTTTTCCGGGGATATTTTTCCGGGGGTATTTTTCCGGGGGTATTTTTTCCGGGGGTATTTTTTACCTACCACCCTGTAGAACAGACCTATTCTGTTCCGTCGTAGCACCATTCCCCCAACCCTATATCTCTTGGTTAGGTACCAGTAAATTAGGGATATGATCAAAAAATTAAATTCAACCGATTATTCTCTTAAGACCTGTATATTGTAAATTTGACATTTTTAAATACGAGTGATACTGCTTTCAAGCTGGACAAGTTATAAACATCTCACGATTCTCATTCAGACCGGAAATTGCATCAGAGTTGGCAGTCGTAATGCCATACACAGAACCGTAATCTTTGCAATACATTGCTTGCAATATGAGTTACCACAGATAGTATATTCTATCTAAAAACCAGGCGCTGTTAAGAATAAAGTTAAAATTTGAGTCACAGGATGCGCTGATTGAGTGAGCGAACCGAACGAACATCAGCTTTTGTTAGCCAGTGTACGCAAAAACTGGATTGAAGAAATGGTGCTTCTAAGACTAGCGTGCGTAGCATGGAATTTCTTTAGTTTTCAATCTAAGAATCAGGTGCTGTTAAGTAGTAAAGTTCATAGGTAGGGTCAAACCACCGAATGCTATGCAGTGGAGCGATTCCTAGACGGAAATTTTGATCAGCAAGGACGGTCG
>JAHWFP010085202.1:0-13396 GCA_023313725.1 Lithobius niger | reverse complement strand
AGTTTTATTTCTCTTCAGTTTCATCTTTCTTCAGTCTCATTTAGGTTCTGTTTCATTTCTCTTTGGTTTCATTTTTCTTCAGTTTCGTATCTCTTCAGTTTCATTTATCTTCAGTTTAATTTCTTCAGTTTCATTTTTCTTCCTATATAGCCTACCTTGTTTTTCTTAGTTCGGTGGAGTTGCAATTTCACGTATACGCCAGTTTCGATCACGAAGTTTACTTGCCTTATCCGGAGACAATCAGGAGATCATCACGTTTCTGGTTCCAAAACATCATCAAAAACACGATCAGCGCAATCACGGATTATGTCCTTTCATTGGCTATAACTGAGCTGCCCAGCTTCCTGATTGGCCTGTAGTTCCGGACCCATCCACCGTTGCGCCAATCACACGATAAAAAAAGATTCAACAGCCAATTACAGTTAATCAGAATGACAGCGATAAAATTACTAAGAATGGGTTGTCGTCCAAACTTCGAATCGTAAAAAAAAATAATGTCTTTCTCATCCTTTTCCTACGGTGTTACAAGCCTCCTGGGAATCTTAATCCAAATTGGAAAAGTTTTGGGGTCCTTCGTGAAAAAGCCGTAAACTGGGCATTATCAAGACTTTGACAAGTCGGACCTCTTGGCGCTTTCTGCGACGGATTAATCGATAGACATCAGCACAGCCGACATTATCGATATTGGTTGGTATCGGCTGCAAAAATACTTGCTGATACCCCGACGCTACATTTTAGTCTAGTGCAAGGCTGTAACAAGCTATAAAAACGCAAATTTTCCGTACTTCACTCAGGAACCAAACAAGATATATAGTTTGTTCCACATTATGTTTTCAGAAAACTGACTGGATGACGACTCGTTTCCTTGCACTAAGAGTGAAAAAACATGTGGATATCACACTTGGGGACTCAACAAAGTTACTGTTAGAGTTTACGAATGGGATGTTTACGGATTTTTTACACTCGTAGTGGAAGAAAACGTGGCGTCATACAGTCATTTTTCTGAAAACATAATGTGGAACAAAGTATAGACATGTTTTTTTGTGCGGCAATTTAAAGCAAAATTCAACCTGAATTCCTGCAATATTGGCCGAGGTACTCAATAATTCCTTCCTGGTACTCTAAGTGCTCATAGCATAACCGAAATCCACGGCAACAAGAAACCAATACTTAAACAAAAGATCATCATAAAAGACTGGCTTTGCGAGTTTCAGAAAGTATAAAGAAAAATAGTAATAAAAATCAACTGCCCAAACTGGAACGAAAATGCTAGACTTCCGTCATACTAGAGCGTACGATTTTTCGTCGCGCTACAGGGCGCGGACCTGGCTACAGCCTTCAGCCGAGTTTAGATTTGTTCAACTTTTCTCAAAATAACCCCCCCCCCCCCCCCATTCAGTGGGGATTTGTGTTGTTGTGGGGGGGGGGGGGGGGTTCGCAAAATAAATTGATTTTAAATTCCGGTTCAATAATTCATATATGGGATAATGCATATATTAAGTCCCTCGCAACCCGTTTAAAAAACCAATTTTCAGAACTTTTTCAACTACAAAAATTCCTTTTTTGTAAACATTTACAGAATGTTACTCAACGTAGGGTCTGGGTTGGCCACCACCCTCCCCCTACCCCTTTTTTCTAGGCGCACTCCTGTCTGGATGACGTTCTGGTCGTGTTTTATTTTTCCCGTTTTCAGGCATTTATTATTTTCATATAATGAAGGACATTTAGCAAACAGGTAAGACGGTACATTTATTTCCTTTTTAGGAAATAAACTTGATTTGAAAGACGTTTTCACTTGGTGAAAAAAAAAGTCCTCGAAATACGAAAGGACAAAATTTATGATTTGGCAAACGTTCAAATTTAAACGACGAACCACTGGTGACATTCGGCGGTCTTTCGGAGCGTTATAAATTTACCTCTCAACTCCTCCCCCCCCCCCCCCCGCCCCACGCACACAGTTTCTTTTCCCTAGAGGGAAGAAGTTATTCAAATGAATTGATCATCGGTAACATTCTGATATAGTCAGTTTTTTAGTTGCGATCTTGTGTAATTCGTCGTGTTCGTGAATAGTAGACAAAAAAGCTGAGTTACGCAGTGTTACCAAAGAGACTCCAGAAACCTTTTGGTTTTCAGTTCATTTGTGAATCTAGATGGGTTTTAACCACAGTAAAAGTTTAGTGTGATTTTCTGGGTTTTTTTTTTTCGAAATGGAGCTGGTTTGAGAACTTAGAAAAAAAAAATACTGAAATCAACTATAGGTGAACGTCGGCTAAACTTCAAAACCATGCAATGCAACTGCGTTTTTCATGATTTTTGTTGTATGGTGTCAAAAGATGGTTCTATAGGTGTCCTCCGTGTACCTTCAAAATCTCGTATCAGTCAACCAATCAGAAGACTCCTAAATGGTCACGTGATAAAATCTCGTAAATGATTACCCAATGACGTGACACGCAAAAAATCGTAACACTTCAACTTCTGCCGCCAATCTACATGGTAACTGTTCTCTAAACAATTCTCTTTGTGCTCATGGAAGTTCAATTTAAAGCCTTCGAATTATTTTAAGACTTTTATGTGCCTTTAAACAAAGAAAAAACAAATTGGGCAGATAGAAAAGCCCACGTAGCGGATCAACAAAGTTAACACAACAAGCACCCTGCCCTTGAAATCGCGAAGGGCGGGTAGGGGGTGTAATTGCCCAACTTAAGTCCCCCCCCCCAATACGAATATGCAACATGCTTATGAAAAAAATTCGCCACTTGCAGATTCGCATGCATCATCATAACTGGTTCCTGGATTTCTTTGGTTTTCAACTTGCAAGCAGTTTGTGAATGAGGCTCATCCCATTCGTCGGGAAAACAAGAAGGGCCACAGGGGCTGTCTCCATTCAGAAAAAAAAACCCAATAAAACATATTGTATAATGCAAAAGTTAAAAAGAATTCGGTAACCCACAAAATACCGGCTACCGGCATCTACAGTGGTTTGAAATCGACATAACTACGGGAAAACACACACAACCACCTGGCTGAAACACAACAGAGTTCACAACAGGGACAAGGTTTCCATTCTGATGAATTCCAACACTCACAACGATGCACATTTGAGGGCCCTTGAGTCTTTGGCTATTAGGCGATCCACGACACTTAAACATCCATTAATTAACATCACGGGACCGACGTACGAAGGCATTGACAGATTGGTGGCTCCTACGCTGGCTGCCAAGCTTGAAGGCTAAGTGGGGTATCCAGATGGCAAATGAAGATCAGTGATGCATCCCTCCACGCGCGTGTTTTTGAAATCTGGAATTCGCGAACTTTACAAATGTAGTTTTCGGACGTTTTTTGTGTTGTTGACATTTTTTCTGAAGAAGATGAACGGGTGTTGACTTCACCGAAAATTCAAAGGAACTCTGTTGTGTTTCTGCCAGGTGGTTGTGTGTGTTTTCCTAGAGTTATGAATTCGGTAACATCTCTTACTCGACAGTAAATAAATTCACTACAAAATAGGTCGACACTCATCGAAAAAGCACTGCATTTGCAGATTACTTCTTGGATGAAAGAACAAGGCGATCATATGGTGCTTTTATTTGACAACGGTATCTACAAAGTGCTTCGTGCCAGGCAAAAGCATCAAGCCTGCCATCTAATTCTTTCAATCTACTTCGCATTTTTAGTGTCTTAGTTCTGAAATTTAAGTAGATTAGCTTAAACATGTGCAATGAAGCTAATATTATTATTATTATTATTATGCGTTTAGAATTCCTAAAGCTGGACTCTCTCGAGCTTCCCAGGTTGAAAGCAGACCTGATTTTGACTTACAAAACAATTCACGGACAACTGCCAGTTGGACTTCCTTTTTTTGAGATAAGAACCTAGTCTAGAACTCGGGGAAATAGTCTGAAACTGGTAATTCCCAGTTTCGATAAACTGTAAGAAGTCTTTTTTTAGTACTCGTATTGCTCCAGTTAGGAACTCTCTGGGCGAAAACATTCAGTACCTTCCTAAACCACCGAACAGAGCGACCAGAACGCACCACTGTTAGGGACAGTTTGGCTACAAACTTGACGTCGCGCGTGCACAGTGATATTGCGTCAGCCGTTCAGTACCTTCCTAAACTAAAATACAGCTCAACAAGCTCAGCAGAGGCTTCCATACGTCATACCTTCACCGCGACCAGACCTGGCTAAAGGATTTGACCAGGATTGGCTAATAGATGTGACCAGGCGAGAGCAATGCCAAATTGCGAACCATCTCAGGGAGGTGGTTTGCTGGGGTGAAGGTTTGAGCATGCGCGAGGTAACAGTTTTGACGAAACAGATTCATCGCTGACGATGTTGATGTCAGTAAAGCCGCATCAACACGGATATTAGCAGGGAATGAGCTGAACTGTCATCAACAGTGGTGCGTTTGATTCGCTCTGTTTGGTCGTTTAGGAAGGTACCGATTGTTATGGCCCCATCAGTGGATGTATTCAGACGACTTCTTAATGGTGGCTGTTTAAAGTCACATTTGCAACGCCCAGAGTTTTGTCTCTGAATGCACTCCACTTGTAGTCAAAACATATCCAAAACATATCCAAAAATCTTATCGTTTAGACAAAATATCTTTGATATTGCATTCTTTTACCTTTTAGCCTATCGTATATAATTTTCCGGCTAGATGTTAGTGGTCGCTTGATTTCGACCCTTTCCTGCCATTTTGCTTTTTGGTGGCAAATAAATCTTATCTTATATCTTATCTTATATACTAAAGGCTTCTTCCGCATACACTTGGTTTATATACCAGTTCCCTGCGGTTATCAGGCCGTACAGTACTGGACGTCTTCTAGCGTGTGTTTCTCTAACTAATTCACCAAGATGACCACAGTGAGCGACGAACGCAGCTTCAATCGCAGTTGGCCTTGTCATTGACCGGATTCTACAAAAAAAAATCACGAAAAGCTTTTTCCGGAAAAATGTAATATTCATCTCATAAACAAGCACGTTCCTTGCAGAAATTGAAAAACGAAACGTGGATTGGTTTATTCCAGACAAAGAGGTGGAGGTTTGGGGAGGGGGGGATAAGGTGGAGACAATTGATTTCCTTTCATTTTAGACGGTTCATGGAAAACTCTACGTCGGCTCGCAGCCTCCTATTTCCGCGAACTCTCAAGATGGTTGCGGATACTCATCTTCTTTCCCCCTAAAGAATAGGTTTCTCCCATCAAGACTAAACCTGACACGGAATGTCTCCATCGACGTTTTTATAGGCAACAAAACCCCATAATCAAAATAAGTGGCTCTAAAATTGCTCCAATTTTATCGCCACCTGAAGATCCAATCATCCGTGCTTGTAGAAAGGAAGACGATGGAGTGTTTGCTACTTGTTTGAGAAAGGTTGAGTATAATGAATCAGAAACGTTACAGCTTTGTGAGTCATCTATTAATCTGTTATTATTTTTTTTTTGTTACGGTTTTTTGTACGCGTTGCATATTGCAGGCAAGGTCAACTGAGATTGAAGCTGTCTTAGGTTACGAAGAATATTGAACTTAAATTACGAAATTTCAATTATGTGACGTTGGTCCTTTGGCTTGTTTTATCTTTGCTTTTGAGCGTGTAAAACTATTTAGTTCGTAATCAGTGAAGTCACTATGGGGTGAAACGTTTGGGCAAAATCTACGGGCCACCCCCTGAAACTCTGGGAGGGGGAGGTTGTTCCACCAGCCCAGCCTGATTGTGTTTTATAATATTAAAAAAATCCGTTTCTAGTTTTGTTGTAGTCAACGATGATAATTCATTCTGATATGAATTATGTTCTGTGTAGTTGTATTTATAAACGGTAACAGAATTGAGAAATGAAAATTTTTATCTACATCCCTCCAAAATTCCTTCTGACTTCGGGCATGGGGGGGGGATTGAGGCTTAATGGCGCGTCGACAGCTCTGTCATTAGCGCCAACCTCAGTCACAGTGCAGTGGGCCGGGTTGCCACTGCACCACACATTACAGAGATGTTATTCAAACCCCTAATCTAAATCGTGTCATACATCTGTCATACATCTTGTCATGGGTTGTTTGGCATAATGGGTTGTTTTGGCGTGGAGACTTGGCGTTGGGCATGGGCTGGGGGAGAGCGGCAAGGGAGGGGTTGCGTTCCTTTAGAAAACGTTGGTGTATTTAGGAAACCGCTCGAAAAATTGTCGTGAGATCGATCGAACTGACGAACTACACGGAATTTTTTGGAGCGAAGCGAGGCAGAAGGCCAAGCGGAACTCCGTTTACGTATCCACTCCAATGTAACTATTGTATCCATAGTAGGATGCGGTGGAGATGGTGCGGTATTTGCCGTACGGTATCATTTTTCATTACAGGTTTCAAATATCACATCCACACACACAACGCGGCTGTTGTCCTCAGCCCTTTTCGTGCCATGGCTTCGGCTAGTAAGTACCATTGGGGCAGCTGGGGCAACTGCCCCAGAACTCAGAGCCCCAGGATAGATAAGAGGGCCCAAAAGAACCAAAATAAAACACGATAAAATAAATTCATTTTGGTTGATCGGTTCACCGTTCCCGCGCGCAAGCAAGGTGGTCGCAGGAGAGACCACGTGCGTTTTGTTTGGCTGACAGCTGTCCTCTCCTCGATACTAGTGGCGGCATCACGCGGCGAGTCGAGTCAACACTGCGAGAAGAAAGCGTGCTCGAGTCGCCTGCCCACGCGAGTTACTCACTCAGCGGGTCGTTTGTGTCTGGTTGATTCCCGGGACGGGTTCCATAAATCTATCGTTTATGTTATACGGTGCACATCAGATTTGGTCTAGGACGATATAATGATAAACTACGTTTACCGGACATGCGGTTTCACGATTTAAAAGGACATTCCTCTCCCAGCACCATTTTTCTCGATCCACTACATCAAGTATGGCCCTAAAGGACTATTTCCTTACCATTACTCAATCCCTTGATAAAAATTCGTTTTAATTTAAATATGGAATATAGGAGATTTTCTGTTCAATAATTATTAACTACATTTACTGCGGGAGGCACGTATATGATCCTTTGCGCGCTTACAATAACCATGACGTTTCATCTGTGTGTGCATGTCGTAATTTGCTGATAATTACCACGAGATCAAAAATCTAAAAAAGTAATGCGGTAAAAATTAATATTAATTATTCCAATAGACCGCCGAAGACACGAGCCTAAAATTGTAAGACACTAGCCTAGAAAATTACAAATTTCGACGTTAAAATACGAGAACCACGCCAGTTTGTGACGAGACAATCGATGCGGTTGTGTTGGTTCGTCTACTACGCGCAATGCCAACTAAGACAGTAACTGCGTTCTTCACTGCGAGAAACGCAGCTACTAGCGCAGTTGACCTTGGCGGTTGTGTATGTGCGGTGGCTATCAGCGCGGGGCTGTTATAAGGCAAGTCGGATGTACCTTTAGGGCGCAGCCCCCATTCAGGTAGAGATACGTGAGCATATTCAGCCACAATAGGTGCTGAATGTTGGAGAAACTTAAATCCGACAATTAGGGTAAAACACGCACAGCTACAGTCAAACTGTGACAGTGTTTGCAAAATGTATCCTAGACAGGAAATAATTTTGAACTAATTTTCCAATAGCGCTTCGATTTTATAAATTGATGTTTGCATCGATTTTAAGAAGTACAGCGTTTTCACGTTTGTGGCAACCTTCCTTTAATGTTTCGTTGGGTTCGCTGTAGAAGTAGAGAGATTATTTCACCGCAGGAGTGATTATGTCAGGAATGATGAATTATGGGATATGTGTCTCACGAATCGCATTCAGGCGAGAACAGAGACGAGAGTGCCCGCCATGTTTGTTCTGTTTTGTTTTTTTTTAATTGTTGTTTTATTCTAAAATTGCTGTTATGCTCTTTATAGGACGTACAATAATTTGGTAAATACAATAGATAAATAAATAAATAAATAAATTGTAGGATTGGCCGCTCGTGAATCTCATTCAGACGAGAACAGGAAGTTAGTTCTGCCATGTTGCGTTTTAAAGTGTGTTTGGTTTGACTTGAGCTATTTTGGGCAACAAAATTTGGATAGCAAATATCATTTTTAGCCCTATGTTGTCTTACTTTGTGAGTAGACGTCGTGCAGAAATAAAAGGCGCCCTCTCACAAGGCACGAACTCACAAATACCTTTAAACCCACAAAATTTCTTTAATTTTAGGAGCTATAATTTGCTTTTGTTTACACAAAAAGTGACATATACTTGTGTGTGTGGGGGGGGGGGGAAGAGACGGTCCCATTTTTGATGTTTTAACCTTTTATATGCGTCATTTTTTTGAACTAGGAGCAAATTATAGCTCCGAAAATTACAAATTTGTGTGGGTTTAAAGGTGTGTCTGAGTTCATGCCTTGTCAGAGGGCGCTTTTTACTTCTTTACAGTAGCGTACGCAGGAATTTTGTATGGGAGGGGCACAATGCATGAAGGGGCGCCCTGTGATACTAAAGAAAACTTTGAATGACCAGTCAGGGGTCTGAGGGAGTGCTATAATCTCCCCCAGCGGTATCCGCGGTAGCTCAGATATTGTACACATTTTAAGGCATTTTTGGGGGCCATGGAACAATTTATCAGCAAGATTTTGGGGGGAAGGGGGGGGGGAGCAGCACTGGAGCAACTCTTCAACATCTTCAGTAGCTTTTTTTTTCCGAATTTTGAGATTATAAATTTTAGGCCTACATGACAATTTGAATTGTACTTATGACCTTAATTATCGTAAAAAAATCGTTAAAAATAAGTTTGGCCTGCGACATGGGAACGCCAGACTTTCTTTTTTTTTTAGGAGACCGCACGTGCTCTCCCCCCCCCCCCCCCCCCCCTTGCGTACGGCTCTGCTTTTTTTTAGCATTTTAGTGTAGTTTGTCGTATCTCATGGGCTTTCTGATTTTATGAATAGTTATACTCCCTGCTTGGAACCTAAATATTACGTGCTTCAAGGGGGTCAAAGGATTTTAGCGAGCGTTAACCGCACCCGGTCATCTGCCCGACGAAGCCCTAAGGCCCTATGTCTGCAACACCCGGAAACGTGCTTTATCATTAAACCAACAATGTATGGCTGTAACAATGTATGGCTGTGAATTGTCTGTACTTAATGTTTGACGTCAATTGTAACGGCTTGAGCGCGCTTGGTCTTCTGCCGGGTGCTTCCAACAATTAGGTATCGGCTTAAATTCATTCCGCCACCAACTCTCCAACTCCCCGCATCGAAAGGTAATTTTGGCCATTTTAATTAGAAATTTTTCCTTTTTGTCCCGTTTCCAAACATCAAATCGGACCAACACTGTTGCTAGTTTAACACTGCAACCCTGTAGCTATTTTGCCTTGCTGTGAAAACTTGAATTAATCCGAAATTTACCAATCCATCTCGTCCCAAGTAAGCCTTGTGCCGTTTGGTATTCCATTTTAGGCCCTAAGCCAGGGTTAGTGTTGACCTTGAATGTCATGCAGGCGAGCCGGAGCATACTATCGCTCATGTTTTATAATTAAAGCATAACCAAAACTGAGCCACGGCTATACTAGCCATATTCCACCAATTTAGGTTAATTTGGATTTCCCCCAACCCCTTGATAAGCACCATGAGACGATTTCAAGCAAGTCCCTTAACTGTGGGGTTGGCACTTGAGGAGCTGTCACACGTACTAAAAACCCCTACACAATATCAAGGACCAAGTTGTCGTACTTGTTTTTTTTTTGGTTGTTGTTTTTTTTTTCGTCTTAATTCTGTAATTCCTTGCAAACTTCGTGGGAAATATCTCCCCAAGTCTCCACAATTTTTTTTTTTTACAAGCTGTGCTTTACCGATTATTTGACATCCAATACTGTTCCCATTTTTGCTCCGGTTCCACACCACCGAAGCGCCTGTCAGCTCTTCAACCAACAAGTGACATTCGATTGAACAAACTCATAAATTACTCACTACGTCTCCACACAACCCACCCACCCACCCTCCACATTATGACAGACGAGGATTGATGACCAATCATTGAACAATATAATAATAGCTTTTTCTTCACACCCCATTCAACGCCCTGCTCCCCCCCCCCCCCCTCCCCCCTCATAAGCAACCGGCATTATCTTCCACGTGCAGCTTGTGTACGGTCTTACGTGTCAAAGTCATGTCATAAAACATTTATTTAGTTCCGTTAAAAAAAAAATGACCAGGCTTTTTTTTCGCACCGTTCCCCACCACCTAGCAACTCTTTCTTCCGTTCTGCCAATCCCACAAACTCAATAAAAGGTGTACTGAGATAAATAAACTTTTGAATTTTAAAGTCTAAGACAGTTCGACGAGGGTTGATTTTATTATGGCAGTTGGGACACATTGGTGTGTGTGTGTGTGGGGGGGGGGGGGATGTTTCAGAAATATGACGTAAGAAATTTGCGATTTAATACAATAAAGGTTCCCTATGTATAACAGAGGACACTATAGCTTCGCCTTACACTTTTTTGCATTTTAGGACATTTTATTAAATTGTTGATTTTCCCTACAACGAGATCCCATCGCAGCAAATTTCCTAAATTATATCTGCGAGTAAGGAGGGCGGGGGGGGGGGGGATGCAGGAGGTATACCCGTTTAGGCTAACCGTGCACTGAGGGGGCTGGAAGGGTTTTAACTTGTGACTGATGTTGTTTTAATTCATAGCAACATGGTTTGGCTTGTACAGAATGACGTAATTTATGATTTTAACTTTCCCAGCTCGCAACGGTAACAGTTAATAGTGGGACTCAGAAGCAACTGGGAAATTTATTTCGTCAGGAAAATTTTGGAAATAATGAATATTAAAACACTATGGCAATGTTGTTTAAAATTATTGCTCTAGCCTCCTTGTTGTTGTTTATAATTCATGTAATGATTTATGTACTAGCTGAAGCTCGGTGTTGACTATACGGTTTGCTGCAGGCCGGGTTTCCCTTGGCATTGACGTTGACCTAGTGACGACCAAGCATCCCAAACCACGGTTAAAGTATACACGTTTTTCCTTCTGTATTGCCAGTTTTCAAAATTTAAAATAAATCAATAGTTAGTCTGCCACTGCTGGTCTCGGTTAAATGTTTGCATTTTAAATCCCCCATTACACGGGAAGAAGGACGTAAGGTTTTGTCAAATAAGATTTTGCCGTTTCAAGATTTGGCAAAATGGGATTCACCCTAGGCAAAAGCTTTTAATTTGCTCTCTTTTTGGCAAAACGGGATTTGGCGAAACGGGATATGATGAAACGGGACTTCACCGTTTACATAAGAGGTTCGTGTAGTCCGACCCTTCCTTATTCTTTCAACCTTTAAGGGTCCCGGCTGCAGATAAGGCTGCGTTTATGCCACAACTCACAAACTATATTTTCTCGCTCACTGGCTTTTACTTATTCAACACTAAATTTGCTGGCAGCTTCTCGTCTTTAACGAAGCTTGTCACTTTCGAGTTGTCAGTACCTGGTAACCATGGCAACGTTGCGAATGGAGATCCTCTCCTCATCGCTCAAGACACGAATCCATGCGATATGACGGCGTAGATTTACGACAAGGAAACATTCTCGCTAGGAGATGCTATGTTTTCTACTGTCCCTTGAACACTGCTACAAGCTGTTCTTTGGGGGAAAATAGGCAAATTTTGGAAATAATGAAAATTAAAATACTATGGTAGTATTGTTTAAAATTATTGCTCTAGCCTCCTTGTTATTGTTTATAATTCATTTAATGATTTATGTGGTTAACGCTCGTTAAACCCTTTAACCTTTAATGATTTATGTACTAGCTGAAGCCTGGTGTTGAATACAGGGTTTCCAACACTGGCTAGGTATGTTAGCTCATGTGTGTGTTTTTGTTTTTTTTAATTACTTCCAGATTTGACCAGAATCCACCACGAAGCCATGGCTCGTATGTGGTGTACATTAGTATGTTTGACAACAATTTCAAACAATTTGAAAAACACTAAAAAAAATAATAAGTTTCAACAATTTCAACAAATTTGAAAAAAAAAAAAACCAAAAAACTCAAAAACCTCAGTACAAGAATTTCAAACCTACAGATATAAATTTATAACATTTTTTTGTATCAGATCAGAGATGGATACGAAATTTGGTAACAGATCATTTTGTGGCTAATTAGTGTTTGTTAAGTCAGAAGAAGAAATCGTGTTAAAAAATTTTTTTGAGGTTTTCGAAATGACAAATACTCCAAGTTTTGTCTGGCAGCTTATTACAAATGCTTGGTACATAGTAATGTTTAGTTTTTCTCCAAATTTATTTCTGATGATGATTGGGAGAAAGGAAAAATTGTTTGTTTGATATTTCTTGTTTGATAGTGGCCTGTCGTCTATTTTTCATGTCGAAAACATTTTTCGACAGAATGGTATAATTGTATAGCTGTGTTATGTTTAAAATCGTCATTTTTTGAAAAATGCTTGTAGTAGAATGCAAATTTCTTTTTATTTTTGGCAAACAAAATTTTAATCATTCTAATTTAAAAATGTCACATCGCTTACTTTGAAAATTCGAGTCCATGTCTACGTTTTGTACGCTTAGATTAGAAGCGGTGATGTGGTAGCCTGATGAAGACAGTCGTTCTGAGCCCTTCCAACTCCAGAAAACCTGACTGTCGAAAATTTGCAAGGATATTGGAACGGTAAATATCCTTTACTTTGAAATCTAAGCGTACAAAACGTAGACTTTTAATCATTCTGTTTTGCCGTTTTTGCAATCTGGATATTTATTTATGTATATCCATGTTCGCCCGAATTAAGTTTTTTCAAATTATTGCGCACACTCGCTAGCAAACGCTGATTTTCGCTCACTTCGCTCGCTCAATCGGCGCACTCAATCCTCCCCCGCTAATGATCCCTTCTTTCTAATGATCAATTCCATTATTTCTTTCATGTTCATGCTGGCGGAAACATCAGCGCATCATGTGACTCTATTCACCCTTCGTCCCCCCCCCCGCCCCCACCGGCTTGTAAGGACCACTTCTATTAAATTCTACCAGCCATGTTCACGTTCATGCCGTCGGAAATAAATAAGGCTCAAGTCCGGTCTCGAAGCTGCTCCTTCGAGAGGCATGCTTTCCTGAAAAGCTTTCCCGCAATGCAGTCCCTCCAACCAAACAAGGGGGGGGGGACGTAGGCCGTAGACGTCGGCCGCTGCCTGCGCCCTTATCGCTTGTGTAATTATAGATTGCTGCATTAGTAGAAATTGGACACTGATCGTCTACAAATAATGACAGCCTAGCAAACTGCTTTCGGCGAGCGAGAAGGTGATGCGTAAACTCGCCCTATTACGGAAATGCACACAAAAACGTAGCTATACTACACAACTATACTACACAGCTATACTACACAGCTATACTACACAACGGCTTGTTTTGTATAAAAAAGTGCATGCAAGCAAACA
>JAHWFP010085201.1:0-16276 GCA_023313725.1 Lithobius niger | reverse complement strand
GTGGGGGAATCCTTAGAATTCGGATGATCACTTGTTTCATTGGCCGAAGCGGCGAGAACAACATTACTGTACTCAACCCACACATTTGAATTTGGTTGCTTATTTGTTTGTTTGTTTGTTGCCTTTGTCTAACGCTCCAGCTTCCACAAAAATCATCGCATAAACTTGGTTTTGATTTGGAGGTAAATCTCCACCTCAGATTCTTTGTAGTTTTAAGTGTTAAAGCCAAAAATCCTTGAAAACCCAACTTCTAAAAAACAATAACTTAGAAGTCTTAAAAGTTACATTACAGCGGGCAAGCTCTGCCATTCATTTGTTGCTATCCCCCTGTTATGATCTCCCTTCCAGAATGTAATAACATTTATTGACAAAAACAAAAACGTTTGTGATGCGAAAAAGTACTGTAATCACAAATTCAAATTGAACATTCGCATATCTGTACAAGGTGACCTTGAACACCATTTGGAGAGTCCACATTTCGGGGTTGACAGACGACTTCTTGTTAATACAGGGGTTTGTTAAATCACTTGATGACTTAAATCTAAAGGTGACATTGTGATCCTTTGTTCACGTTTACTGTTCGGTTGTTCTCTTCCCTAAGTATGGAGTATCCAGACATCGAACTGGCAGACATGCACTACATGTATGGTCTTGCAGATGGAAATGCATTGGAAGCACGACGTCTCTACGCTCAAAGGTATCCAGACAGGAATTTGCCATGTGCTAGAACGTTCAGTCGTATCCACCAGCGCTTACGGGAAACAGGCTCATTTGGGAGACGGACATCGGATGCTGGAAGACCCAGAACTGTGCGAACTGTTGGCTTGGAAGACAGAGTTCTCCAGCACATAGCAGAAAATCCATCGGATAGCACACGACGCATTGCACGCAGAGAGGGTGTCAGTAATTCGACGATTTGGGACATTTTGCATCATAACCTGCTATACCCCTACCATTTGCAACGTGTCCAAGGTCTTGGCGAGGCCGACCTTCCACCACGACGAGCGTTCTGTGTGCGACTGAATCATGAATGTGGAGCAGACGCTCATTTCCTGCCGTCTATCCTGTTTACAGATGAGGCTGGCTTCACACGTGATGGCATATTCAACTATCACAACAACCATCTTTGGGACCATGCAAATCCGCACGAGGTACAACAATCTAGACATCAACAACAATTTAGTCTAAACGTTTGGGCTGGAATTGTTGGTGATCATTTGGTAGGGCCTTTTTTTCTACCTCGACGCCTAAATGGAGAAACCTACCTCCATTTCCTCCAGTATGACTTGCCCCAACTACTGGAAGACGGTCCCCTGGCAGTCAGGACACGAATGTGGCTTATGCACGATGGTGCACCTGCTCACTTCAGCCTTTTGGCCCGACATTACCTTGATGGAAGCTTTCCTGACAGATGGATTGGACGTGCAGGCCCAATAGCATGGCCTGCTAGATCTCCGGACTTAAACCCGTTAGACTTTTATCTTTGGGGACACTTAAAGTCACTCGTGTACAGTACACCAATTCCCAATGCTGATGTACTTCGCCAAAGGATTGTGGATGGATGCAACCAGATTCGCACAACCCCTGGAATCTTTGAACGGGTTCGTCGGTCCATAGCGCAGCGGCTTCGGAACTACATCGAGGCAGAGGGGGGTCATTTTGAGCACCTACTATGATAAAACGCTTACGTTTAGTTTGTTTTCCGTCGTATTTATCTTTTTGAGTTGCTTGTCACGGAATGTTCTGGAGAGGAGGTCTTTTGCGGATGCGTATTGCAGTTAATTGCAGCAGAGCCGCAAATGCAATGATACTCAGTAAAACTTTGAGTAGCCATCTTCTGTTTACTTAATGATGTTTCATTTCTCGATTGTTTTCAATCACACAGTAATGTGATACGATGTGTTTTTTCTGGTATGTACAATTTGTTTCATTAAAGTACAAGACCAAAGCAGTTACTCCTCTCTTCCCCCACGTTTGATCCCCCCCCCCCCCATAAGAAAATTACCTCTCCCTCTGATAAGTTGTGCGACCCAATACTGTATTATGAAGTACTGAAATACCAGGTATGATATGGCACATATCCTGAGTTTGGAATGGAAACGGTGAATCATTACGAGGTATTTAAGAACTGTTTACCCCAAACCTGTAACTAAAGACTGTAACTAAAGACCTGTAACTAAAGACTGGTGCATTTCCGGACCCATGTTTATAGGACTTTTTCTTCTTATCTTTGATCACACAGCGGACCCTCAAAATATTTGACACCAATTTCCGAACACCCTGTATTTTAAACCAAACTAAGCTACGTTGTTAATTTCGAGTGGCCTCGAAATTGGCAGCTAAAAACGATAGAACTGCGTATTTATTTCGCAGATGGATGCTTTCAGAACTGAGTTGAATTGTTTCAAAGTGGCCAGCAACAATAGACTGCATGCATAAAGCTTTGTAGCGCGACGCTATAGCTGTAAAAAAGGTACACGGATTACAAACAAAAACGTCAAGTGTGCCGTAAAAAAGGGGATATATGATTGAATTTTCACTTGTTAAAATGAACACGGATAAAAATTGATAATTTTTAATTGAAATAATAAAATGTACAATTGAGAAAATTCCATCTGTTTAGGTGCTGTTGTGCTTTACCAATCATATATTTAAAACGTAAAGCACAAACAGCACCTAAACAGATGGAATTTTCTCAATTGTACATTTTCTTATTTCAATTAAAAATCATCAATTTTTATCCGTGTTCATTTTAACAAGTGAAAATTCAATCATAGGGGAACCCGGGGTAAAACGAGATACTGGGGCAAAACGAGACCTGCTGTTTTTTTACCAAGTAACAGCTGCCACCTTTTGACAGAAATTGCATCTATTTTCTTCATCAATCACGTGACCAAAGGCACATGGCGATTGTCAACTTCCCTAAAGAGAGCGAGCCAGAGAAGTGTAAGTTTAAATTGTTAACATTCACATAGTTCAAAAGGCTTACATTTGTCACTCATTATTGCAAACTTATTGTTAAGTTAACTAACTACCAATGGTTGATTAAACTTCGTGCGTGTCGTAGGTTGAAGTTATTGAATACCACGATCAGTTTTTAGGCCTAACTTTTCCGTGATTTACGATTTAAGTGAGTGGTGTCGCCCGGGGCAAAACGAGGCAGTGTGGATGGGGCAAAACGAGATAGGTGTCTCGTTTTACCCCAGGTTTGGCAGGCCATCTTTTAAATAATTGTAGAATCAGTCTTGATTCCAATATAACTATAATAAAATAACATTGGACAGGGATAGTAAATGAATGAATAGGAATATTAAATGTACATAATAAAAGTATAAAATAATGGTTGACAATAGCCTCATATTTCAATTCAATCAGTGCTATAGTTTTGAGATTATCACGTTATTTTGTTATTTGTTTCTGTAGGCCAGTAGCCTAGTGCTTAAATCATGGCACGAAAATACAAGAGAACTACAACACGTCAGAATTGGTCGTCTGAATCGATGATGAAAGCCATATTAGCAATAAATAACAAAGAAATGGGTTTTCTTAAAGCTAGCAAAACATTTAATGTTCCAAAGAGAACTCTTGAACGAAGGGTTCATGGTCAAAATAAGCGTGCTGTTGGTGCTTCCAAAACACTTGGAAACTATATGCCATTGTTTTCACAAAAAATGGAAGAAGAACTGTGCGAACTCGTACTGAAAATGGAAGGGATGATGTTCGGCTTAACCAGGTATGATTTACGCCATTTAGCATTTCAGTTTGCCGAAAGAAATGGGATAAAGCATAACTTCAATAAAGAAAAACAGCTTGCTGGAGAAGATTGGTTTCATGGATTTATGCAAAGACACCCTCTCCTGACAATGAGAACACCTGAAGCAACGTCTGCTGCTAGAGCAAGGGCGTTTAATAAAGTAAACGTCAACAAGTTTTTTGATTTGTTGGAAAGTGTCCTTGACAAATATAATTTTCCTGCTACGAGAATTTATAATGTAGATGAGACTGGAATGACCACTGTTCCCAACAAACAGTCACAGATAATTTCCATGAAAGGTAAACGACAGGTTGGGGGCATAACATCTGCTGAAAGAGGTCAGCTAGTTACAGCAGAAATTTGCATGTCTGCAACAGGTAATTTCATTCCTCCTCTGTTTATCTTCCCAAGAATACGTATGAAACCAGAGCTTATGGACATTTCTCCGCCAGGGTCAATAGGCATTGCCCACAAAAGTGGCTGGATGCAAACCGATATATTCACAAAATGGTTCGACCACTTCTTGATGAACGTTAAACCAACACCCAATGATCCTGTTTTATTGGTTTTGGATGGTCATGCTACGCACACACAAAATATTGACGTCATCAATAAGGCACGGGAAAATAACACTGTAATAATTTGCCTTCCGCCTCATTGCAGCCATCGTCTCCAACCACTAGACGTTTCATTTATGTATCCGTTGAGCACTTATTATACACAAGAAGTGAAAAACTGGTTAAGAGATCACCCAGGACGTGTAGTGACAACCTTCCAAGTGGCACAGCTGTTTACTTCAGCTTATACCAAAGCAGCTACGATGACAACGGCGGCAAATGGCTTCAAAAAAACAGGTATTGCTCCTTTCAACCGCAATATATTTGAAGACCATGAATTTGCAGCAGCAGAAGTTACAGAAAACCCGATGGAAGAAGTTCCAGAAGAAGCCCATGATGAAACTCTTGAAGAAGATGTAGACCTAGGCAATTGCCCATCTCCGTCAAGTGTCACATCCGAATCCCTCACCCTACTAAATGAAGGAGATGAGGAATCCAACATGGACCTAAACCTAAGTTCATCTGAAGATGGTGAACAAGACGCACAGGCTACTGAAACGGGCAGGCCTATGCTAAGGACTCTCCCAGCTGCATCAGCCTTGGTCCTTAATGCAATGAACGCGGCCATAGCTGTTTGCCAAGAGCACAAAGAGCTCATTCATTCCACTGCAACTCAAGCAGACATAAACCAACAAATTACCGTTCTTCCATCTCAACTAGCTCCTTTACAGAACACAAATCAAGCTTCACAACCTGGCTGTTCCAGCTACATATCACCATCAGATATTATGCCAATACCTCGTGCTCCAAAACGGAGTATTCGTACGCGCGGTGGTCGTAGGTGTGGAAAAACTGCAGTGCTGACAGATTCTCCGTACAAATTAGCATTACTAGAACAAAAGGAGGCTGCAAGTCGTAAACTCAAGCCCACAACCAGGGGCAGAGGAAGGGCTTCACAAAGGGGGAGAAACAGAAATACCACCAGCAGTCGAGGTAAGACTGTGGTGTTAAACGTGAAAAGATCGCTAATACTAGGAGAGCCAACAAGTTGCACTGATGACGGTGATGCGGCGTGCATATTTTGTCTTGGATTATTTACGCAATCACGTGCTGATGAAGAATGGGTTAAATGCATGAAGTGTTTGAAATGGGCCCATGAAGAATGTGCTGGCATTGACACGGACGATGTCAGTTATGTCTGCGACTGGTGCCAAGAGTCTAGTTATGGTGCACCCTAGTTATGGTGCAACATAAGAAACATATTAGGCCTATGTATTTACTTGCTCGTTTACCCATTTCTACTATATTTGTATACTTTAATTAAAATTTATTTCATTGCTACAACTTTTTTATTTGTTTTCTTTACCGTAACTACTTCACTGGGGTAAAACGAGATACCCGTATCTCGTTTTGCCCCGATGGCGGGGCAAAACGAGACAACCTGCATGACGTATTTATTTGATTATTTTAATCTAATGTATACTTATCTACATATGGAAATAAATTTTTTACAGTACTGCATAGTGTACCTAATCGTCATCTCCATTTAATTCAGTTTTCAGAAGTTCGTAACATGTCGAAAAAAAATATTTCCCCTTAGCTGTCTCATTTTACCCCGCGTTCCCCTATATCCCCCTTTTTTACGGCACACTTGACGTTTTTGTTTGTAATATATATAGATCCTTCGCTTATTTGGTTTTTTTTTCATCTTTTTAGCTCTGGTACTTCCTGGTTAAAAAAAAGTAGAAAATTGTTTGCTAATGGTTTCCAGGTCGTTTTGTTGAAAGGCATTTCGAATTGTTTCATCAATACTATATTTTTTCGATTTTTTATTGAGTTTAACACCAATTTCATTTATTTTTCCCCAAATTGTCACTACATTATTTTTATTGATTTCAAAAAAATTTTGATAAAATTGTTGCTTTGTTTCTTTTGTTTCCCTGTTGACTTTATTTTTTAGGATTTTGTACTGTGCAATTTGAGCAGGGGTAGAGTTACTTTGTTTTGATAAGTCTGACCACAAACTATTTTTCTTGTTTATTTTTTAGGAGTTCCGATTTCATCCATTCTGATTTGAACGGTTTAGGCTTACTTCGATTCTCAGTCTATTCAACATTTTTTTTTAAATCTTTCAAAAATATTAATTACAGTTTTTCAAGTTTTTTATATATCAAGCTTGGGTCGGTAAAGTTGTTAAGATATTCCCAATCTTGCCTGTTGAGCTGTTTAATAATACCTTTGTGCTAGAAACTTATATTTATATCATCCCTATTTTTTTTTGGAATCGCATTTTCTTGTTCTTTACTACCGCAAAGTTATATAGCCGTAAAATAGTGGTCAGCAAGTTTAATTTTAATAACATAAGCACCACAGTTCCAATTTTTTGTTTTACCATATATCAGATCGATGCAAGATTTTACTATATTATTATTTCTAAGTTCTTCCCTGGTAGGTGAGTTAATGACTGAGTAAAGCCACAAGTTGCCATGCTATTTTCACATTTCTCGATATCAAATTTTTCAGTCGGATCCTGAAACCCTTTCAGATCGTTCTGATTAAAGTCTCCAATTAGCAAAATATTAGTGTTTTTGTTCTTGGCATTAAGTAAGGTTATTAAATTTTTAATAAAATTTGTTCTGCTTGAGGATGTTTTTTTTTTGTAAAGAGCGATTAGTTCAAACCATTCATTACCAAAGTTAAAGGAGCAGTTATGGCGTTGTTTTCATCAATTTGTATGTTAATAATAATAATAATAATAATTTATTCAGCATTCAGTATAATAATATACAAAATTTGTTTACAAGTAAACAAGCTCGAAGCCTAGGAGGCTTGTATGTGCACTGAAGAAAGTTCTTACAAATTATGCGAATTCAGTGGTCTATATTACGTCAAGTTCACATATACGTCATTGTATAGGACTACTGAAGAACAAACTTTGGTGTATAAGCATTGTACTGGAAGTCTGATTTTTTTTAGCCACCTTCTTATTTTTTTTTAATGTTTGACTGAGTAATTTCACTTCTAACAGCATAAGGGATTTCATTGAGTTTGGTAGGTACTACACAGTTTAATGTGCTTCTTCCATAGGAGTTCGGTAGAATGTGTCAGTAGAATTTCCAATTATCATCAATTTTGACTCCAAGGTAGCGGAAAGTGTCAACTTGCGAGAGTGTTGGGCAGGAAGTGCAGTTTGTTTTGTTGTGGCAAGAGCAATCATGTGAGAAAATGTAACATTACCTTCTAGTAGTGTGAGAAGTTGTGATAGGTGTAAAGGTGGTTTTATCGTTGTTGATGAAAAAATCGTTATTGATCAGGCAGCTGTTCACATTATTGAAGTCAGTTTGGAGTCTACTAATCATAGTATTTTGACAATAGCTAATTGATACTAATAAGATGTCGTCGGCATATAAGGAGATAAAACACTGCAGATCTTCTTCCAGTAGGTCATTACTGTAAATAATAAATAATAAGGGTCCCAGGATAGAACCTTGTGGCACACCATAACGGACATCCGTCCATTCACTTAAAGAGTTAGCAATTTTTACACTAGTTTGTCTAAGGGTCATGTAACTTGCAATGATGTTTAAGCATTTTCGTCTTATGCCAATATTATACAGTTTAGTAAACAAACGCGTCTTATCCACCGTATCAAACACTTTTTTTTTAAATCACTTGCAATAGTACCAACGTGTTTACTTTTATTAAGTTCATTGGTGATCAAATTGTTAATTTTATTCAGTGTGGTGGTGATACCAATGCCTTTTTGAAAACCAAATTCTGCTCCATTAATAATACGAAATTTTTCCAAAAATTTACTGATTCGGTTGGCAAAGAACTTTTCAACAATTTTGTTCAAAATAAGTAGAAGACCATCACTGTTTTTTTTCATTTCTTTTTTAATTGGTCTAATTAATTGTTTTTTTTTTTTTAGGTTATTTGGCCAGATTTTAGTCTTTACAATAGCATCAATTAAAGTTGTCGTGAATTGCACGGTTTGTTCTTTTGTTTCTGCAAAGTGCACAAGCAGAAATCCATCGTGTCCACACGACTTTTTTTTTCAAGTTTGTCAATTATTAACATAATTTCAAATTCATGTGGGCTTAAAATTTGTATTGAGTCATGAGTGCATAAAAAGTTCCGTAGGAACGATGAGTAACAGACTTGTATTAGGGTGGTGTCCTAGCGTTTGACCGAGCACAGAGACTCGCCTCGACCATCCTTGGAACTAATCCACCAAAACTTTCAATCTGCAAAACTAGATGGCACCACGTAATTTGGCCTTTTTAAAACTTCAGTATCATTTACAGCTTGTTTGTGGGCTCTCAATGTTGTTCATAAATTATTATTTAAAGAATTCTTTGGAATTCTCAGACGAACATAATTAATGAATGTACATTCTAAACTTTTTTCGACATTATTTTTAACCAATCACGAAGCAGTTTGGTTACGAGGTACGCCATGACATGTGTTATGTTATATGTGCTACTCGTTCTTCAACTAAAAAACTCAAATCTTCCAAGTCAACTGCCAGAATGGGACAGATGAGGAATTCAACTTTATAAACAACAAGAAAACAGTATGATAATATGGCAGAAAATGTTTGCTCACTTAGTGCAATCATTTTGTAAGCGGTCCGTGTTCATACTGGAGAAAATCCCTAAAGAGTAAAATTTGTGGTAAGGCATATCTACGCTTATCTGTTGCACATTTTAAGTCGAAAAACAGGACGCTGATTATATCTTAAGTGTGATAAGTCTTATTATGATTTGTGAGATTTTCTGCTGTATTTTCTACATTCTACGACATAACAGTGAGAAACTGTTTAAATGTGGAAACCATAGTAAAGCCTTTTAACTGAAGCTCATGTTTAGTTGCGTTTGGGGCAAGAAGTGTCTTAATGTTTTTGTGACGAGAAGCCTATTAAATACATAGTATGCGGTACTGCAATTTCTGGTGAATGAAGCTTATTGCAGTGTAAATGGATTTTTTTCTGCCGATCGTTCCTTAAATCAAGTTTGTAGTGCGCAAATTTCTTATTTAACGTGAATATGAGACGAAAACAAAACGGTGTGAGAACCTTGAAATACAACCTTGGTGGTGTCGCATTTCATACATAATTAAAAGAAATGGACTACTTTTAAATGCCAGATATTTTTATTCGTATCCGTTTTTGAAGTAAGAAATATTACGATGCATAGTCAACGTTATTTTAATGAGATACTTAAGTAAAAGTTAAAAAAAAGCTACATTTTCTTTGAAAAAGTGTGTAGCAATGTAGTCGAATGTATAATGGTGTGAAACCCTTGAAGTGAAATTGTATGCTGTAACATTTTCACTGAGAAGTCGTTTATTATCTACGGTCGAATTCTACTCTAGCTGATTTTGTAAGTTGTGTACTGCTTTAAATTCTAAGCCTCAGCAGGTCCCTATTTCGGCAAAACAATTCTGTAACTTTTCATGTTTTTTTTCCTTTTTATGCTATAGGTTAATTTATAGAAAATTCTTATTCGTCTCATTTACATGACACAGTATAGGAGTGCATTTTTTAGGGTACTTCTACTCTGAAGCTTTTTTTGGGGGGGGGGGAGACGGGGAGAAAGGGGTAGCGAAAAATATGCTTAGAAAACTATGCAACATGAAAACTTTGAAGCAGAAATTCCTAGAACTGTTTTCAGTAACTTACTTTAGAAGGGGATAATACAGGTGGGAGTTATCAAGTTCGTGGTGTGGCGATGGCCGGGGTAGGGCGGGGGGACGTTAATGAGGCGCCCGCTTCAAAATCCTTTACACATTCATATATCTTTCAATTTTGCCGTTACTGGTTATTAGTGCTAAAAATTGTTTAAAATATGAGTAATCGAAACTTGTCAGCCTAAAAAGTGTTCGGTAATGAGAAATCGCCTCCGTTACTTTGTCCAGTGGCACAGACAAGAAAAATTGTGGAGGGGGACGAATAAAGCCAGCTCGGGGTTTGGGGAAAAGCTTCCCTAGATCATTCCGGGGAATTGAAGCATTTTATGTACATCACTGCCGAATCCTGCTTCTTTAGAGTACTTATTTATTTCACGTATTCTGGCAGAATTTCTGTAACATTATGACACAATGGCGGAAGATGTATCGTTTATGTCTTTGTTACACGAATCCTATAAAATACTTAGTGTGTGATACTTCATCTGCTTATGAATGAAGCTTGTTACAGTGTAGATGGATTCGTTCAGGTAATCAATCCTTAGAATTTAAGTTGTAGTACCAATTTCGTGTTTAACGAATGTGAGACAATATACGTATTCCAGTACACAATAGTGGGAAAACCTTAAAATGCAAATTTTCTGATGCCGCATTCTAACACATTTCAAAGAAGTCTCTTTTAAACGTTATTTCTTATTTGCCAAAACATATTAACCTGATAATTTTGCATTACATTGTCTTCAATGGAATGTCTCCCTGGAGGTTTTTTGGTTGCGTGTATCCGCCTGCTTGCATGCTCCCACTGCACGATGCAGTCCTCCTCTATATAAAGCGGCATCATGGCCGATGTCGGCATTCATTTTCCTCCAAGAAGTTTAGCAAACCACGTCGATCTCTGGAATTTGGACTTTCGCTTTCGCGACTACCATGGCTACGACCGAAGACTCAGCTGCCCACGATGCCCTTTCGGTCCCCGCTCTGACTTCACAGACGACAACACGGAAGATCCGACCATTTCCCTGGTTTCTCTACTCAAGACAGTGGAAGAAACGGTACCAGACTGCTTCTTGTACAAACCATCACAGTCCGCTGACGCCCCAGTCATCAACTGTGGTCTCAAGACAGGCTTTGGATTTGCCCTTCGCGGCAAAGATGCCTCTTAGGACAGTCGACGACGCTTCTCACCTGCCTCCTCCGGAACGGCGGTTTCCTGCTGGGCAAAGGCGAACCTCTACAACTAGACACAGAACCACCTGCACCACGCCCCGGCTGCGAATCAAGCTTCTTTCGGACCTTTCATCGAAATCGTCTCGTCGTGACTACAATGTGACTCGCAGCGAGTTCACATCCTAGTCGACTCGGTATTCTGCCAGCACGCAAGATCGCATCCTGGGCCGCCTACCTCTTGCACCTCATCGGCAAAAATAGCTGACACTCAAGACTGGGTTGCTTCAACGACAAGCCACGACAGTCAAAAACGCCAGTCACCCGCCCCTCCACCTGGAGCCAAGCAACGAAGACTTGCGGCGCCACCAGCTTTCGCGACACCTGCTTTCGTGACTCCTGCTTTCGCGACAAAGGAAGTCACGACTCCGTTTGCTCCCGCCAAGCACATCCAGTTCACAGACGACAACACGGAAGATCCAACCATTCCCCTGGCTTCTCTACTCAAGACAGTGGAAGAAACAGTACCAGACTGCTTCTTGTACAAACCATCACAGTCCGCTGACGCCCCAGTCATCAATCGTGGTCTCAAGACAGGCTTTGGATTTTCCCTTCGCGACAAAGATGCCAAGCCACGCAGCCTCTTAGGACAATCGACGACGCTTCTCACCTGCCTCCTCCGGAACGGCGATTTCCTGCTGGGCAAAGGCGAACCTCTACAACTAGACACAGAACCACCTGCACCACGCCCCGGCCGCGAATCAAGCTTCTTTCGGACTTTTGGCGATGGTTCAACAAACCCGAGAAATGTTGACACCTATCCTGAGTGTGAATTTCTCTGCAGCGAAGTCAAGTTGGACTGCTCGAGGTACCCTCCTTCGTCCTTTTTGACAAGTGTCTTTGCATGAGCCTCCGCGCTGTCTCACAAGCCGACGTATATTGAACACAGCAGTCAACGCTTTGTGCGAAAAGCTCACCGATGACGCCAGCCCAGAAGAGATCCGCAACCTTTCTTCTCTCACCACACAGCTCTTTCAGAAAGCAAGCTTCGCCACATATCATTCTCTTAACTGGGCAACACGAGCCTTATTTAACAACACGCTCCTGTTACGAGAAGCCGCCCTTAAATCGGCCAATAATTTGAAAGAGTCAGCCAGGCACCGCCTCCGGTACCAGCCGCTTCATGAGTTGGACACCCTTTTCCGTGGGCTGATCCCAACCCTAGCACCCCACCTTGACATATCACAAAAGCCTAAGCTTTTCCGCCAAGACAAGTCATCCTTTCGTACCTACAAGTCCAAACACCGGACTCCATCAGAAGATTGAAACAAACCATCCAACCCTTCAAAAGTCTCCACGGGAAGACAACCCAAACAACCAGAAGAACCAGTCCTTTCGGCCTGATCAACGTGGACCCCCTCGCATCAACCAAAGATCTCAGCAGAAACGGGCCGCAACTCCCGACCGCCACTGCTGTTATTCATCACCCGGCGGCCGCAGCTCCCACCGGAAACTTTGACTATTTCAAACTCTCCCGTCTCCCGGTCGGCGCAAGACTTCGCCTCTTTTATCCGGCATGGAAGAAAATAACCCACAATCCCGAAATCCTTTCAATAATCAAAAAAGGCTTTTGTCCAACATTGCTTTCACCACCCCTCTTACAAATTCCCCTCCACGGGGCTTCACATCACCTGTCTCCGATCCCCTTTCGGCCGAAATCAACCTACTTGTCGCGAAAGGGGTGATCATCCAATGCCACAATCCGGGACTGGGCTTTTACAGCACCATCTTCACCCGGCCAAAGAAAACAGGAGGCCTACGGCTCATTTTCAACATGAAACCACTGAACAAATTCATCAACAATCCACATTTCATAATGGAAACATTGGAGACAATCCGCTAATCATTCAGACAACACGACTGGACAATCTCCCTAACCCTAGAGGATGCTTACCTACACGTACCTCTCCACCCATCCGTGACGAAATACTTCCGCTTCACCTGCAACGACCAGGTCTTCGAATTCCGCTGTCTACCCTTCGGTTTGAACGCTGCACCAAGGATTTTCACCATGGTTTTAAAACCAATTCTCGGCCACCTTCACCAGAACCAAATCCAGGCAAGCGCATACCTCGACGACTGGGCTCGCCACGACCAGGACCCCACCCGCCTCGAGCAGAACAGGGACGAAACAATTCTCGTTCTGAACAAACTGGGTTTTGGCATAAACCATTCCAAATCACGCCTCATCCCACAAAGGCTCTTCGCCCTAGGCGCCTCGTTCAATCTGTCATCAGCCACAATCTCACCATCTCTCGAAAGAGTCCAAGACCTCCTTCACCACATCCGTCGCTTTCAGCACCAAACAACCTTCTCCTTCCGAGAACTAAACTCCTCATCGGGAAAATGGAGTCAATGGCAAATTTAATTCCATACGGCCGGTGGATGAGAAAACCCTTCCACCACCACCGGATCGACCACTGTTCAAGTCCATTCCTCAACCCAGACCAACAGTTTCCCTTTCACGAAGACTTCCTTCAAGAAAGCCTCCTCTGGTGGTCAGACGTGATAAACCTAACCAAGTCAACACCACTTCACGAACCAACACCAAACCAACTCATCTTCACCGATGCATCAAACCACGGCTGGGGAGCCCACATGAACAACCTGGAAATTTCAGGTCTCTGGAAGGAAGACAAAGGTCACCACATCAACTACCTCGAACTTCAAGCAATCCAACTGGCACTGCAGCATTTCCTACCATACATCAGAAACCAAGTCATACAAGTCCAAGCAGACAACACCACAGCCTTGGCCTACATACGGAAAGAAGGAGGAACCAAATCTAGGCTGCTCCACAATCTGACCTCCGAGATCCTCAACCTTTGCATCACGAACAACATCACTCTGCTTCCCCTTCACATTCCAGGGAACAGGAACGTCATAGCAGACTCGCTATCTCGCCGCTGACCCCCAACAGGAGAATGGTGCCTCAAGAAATCCATCTGCGAATATCTGACATGGGGAACACCGATGTTAGACCTATTCTCCACGAAGCACAATGCCAGACTTCCCCATTACATCAGCCCGATACCGGACGATTAAGCAATGGCAATCGACGCATTGATATACTCATGGCACAACCTATACGCCTACCTATTCCCACCATTCAAACTCCTTCCACAAGTTCTACAAAAAGCCGAGGAAAGCCAAAGCCTATTCATTTTCAAGCCCCCCTTTGGCCGTCAGCAGCATGGTTTCCACACCTACTAGTCGACTCCCCAAGAAGCCTCCTTCTTCAACCAGATCTTCTGTCTCAACAAAAGGGCACGAAACTACACCCAAACCTTGCCAACCTAAACCTTCACGCGTAGCTACTATCATCAAACTCCTCAAAAAGGCAGGAATTCATAAAGATGCCTTCCGAATCGCCTCAAAAGCAACAAGAAACTCAACAACCAAAATGTACGACAGTCACTGATCCAAATGGTTTCATTGGTGCCACGTAAGGGAAATTAATCCAATTAATCCCTCTCTGCCAGAATTATTAAGGTTCTTCACTGACCTTTTCAACATTGCAAAACTCAAAGGCTCAACGATTCTGGTCTACCGCTCAGCCCTAAATTCAGTCTTCAAAGCAGCAGACAAAACCAACCTCCTCGATGACTATCGGATCTCATCACTTCTCCGCTCATTCGAAAATGACCGTCCTTCGACAAGAAGACTCGTCACGGATTGGGACTTATCAGTCGTGCTCCAATCCCTAATCGAAGCGCCTTATGAACCTATGCAAGACTGCTCTCTGCACCTCCTAACCAGGAAAACCGTCTTCCTTGTTACTCTCGCAGCAAGCTCCCGCTGTTCTGAAATCCGAGACATTTTCCGCAGATCCAGCCTTCTGCATTTTTGGTCCAAACTTCACGTCTGTAACACTCACCCTAGAGCAGGTTTCCGAGCAAAAACTCTAAACCATCAGGACCACCGAAACCCATCATGTTCCCAGCCCTCTCCAATTTAACAGGAGACGGACCTGAACGACTACTTTGCCCAATCCGTGCACTCCGGTTTGACCTCACTCGCACCCAACATGAAGACATCTGCAGAGGCAGAAACCAACTCTTCCTCCCAGTAGATCTCCAAACAGGCGAAACTTCGTCAGCAATGATCTCCCGCTGGATCAAGAAAACCATCGACGCCGCTTACGACAAGGAAAATCTGAGCAGAGAAAGAGCGACAGCACACGAAGTCAGAGCAATCACATCGTGGGCACACCATAACGCCGTTCCACTAGAAGAGATTCTATAGGCAGCTTCCTGGCGACACTGCACGACATTCACCTCCAACTACCTGAGAAACATGTCAAGAGAAGAAGAAGGACTATACCGGCTGGGACCTATTGTCGCAGCCAGAACTGTGGTCAAGCCCCCTTAAGCAGAAGCAGAACGAAGCAGAAGCAAGCCATCCCAGATGGAAGCAAGCCACCCATAGAAGGAAGCAAGCCATCCATAGAAGGAAGCAAGCCACCCATAGAAGGATGCAAGACCCTCACAAACAACAGTCCTTTTTAGGGCCACCAATCCCTAGGAAAGAGATACAATTTCCTGTTTCAAATCTCCTGTTCGAATTTTTTGGGGAAGCCTGCTTGCATCCCGGGGCGCCCCGTCAGATCGGTGCCCGCCACCAAGTTTGATGAGGTCAGCTGATAATGCAAAAAATATCAGGTTAATATGTTTTGGTAAATAAGAAAGAACATTTTGCTGGCCCTCAGCCTGGCCGGCTAAAAATGGTTTCTTTTTGCCTAAAACGAAATTAACCAAGGGCCCGCCCTGCTTCCCCTCTCGAGTCACCGCCTGACATATTGAGAGGAAAATGAATGCCGACATCGGCCATGATGCCGCTTTATATAGAGGAGGACTACGTCGTGCAGGTGCAGTGGGAGCATGCAAGCAGGCGGATACATGCAACCGAAAAACCTCCAGGGGGACATTCCATTGAGGACAATGTAATGCAAAAATTATCAGGTTAAATATGTTTTAGGCAAAAAGATACCATTTTTAATCGGCCAGGCTGAGGGCCGGCATAATGTTCTTTTTCATAAACAACCAATTGTAAA